>JAYMFD010002041.1:0-69172 GCA_035771175.1 Paratinospora sagittata
ACTCCAATTTTTCTGATTTTAAATGCATTGAAAAGAGGAATAAAAGACTTAAAAACCCAGGTGCATCAAATTACTTTTTGGTAACCGGTAACCGTGTCTTTGCCACCAAATGTCCAAAGTATTAATAAACAAGGACCTGTCACCATTGATCGGAAAGGTAGTTAAATCCCTATAATTTGTAGATCTTCTTTTCCATTTTCCACCGCATTTCGGATTACTTAAATCGGAGTAAAAACGAAAAAGTTGTGGTCATTAGAACTTTACTTACCTTTTGTTTACCAAATTGTGTATCATTTAAGCAATCGATAAAGTAAACTTCGAATGATCATAACTTTTTTGTCTCAACTCTAATTTTTCTGATTTAAAATGCATTGAAAAGAAGAATAAAAGACTTAAAAACCCAGGTGCTTCAAATTCCTTTTTGATAACCGGTGTCCGGTCCCTTTGCCATTAAACATCCAAAGTATTAATAAACAGCAACCTGTCAGCATTGATCAGAAAGGTAGTTAAATACCATTAATTTGTAGATCTTCTTTAACAATTTCCTTCGCATTTTGGATTACTTAAATCGGAGTTAAAACGAAAAAGTTATGGTTATTTGAACTTTACTTACCTTTTGTTTACCAAATTGTAGATCATTTAAGCAATCGATAAGTAAACTTCAAATAACCATAACTTTGTCGTTTCAACTCTAATTTTTCTGATTTAAAATGCGTTGAACAGAGAAAGAAAAGACTTAAAAACCCAGGTGCTTCAAATTACTTTTCGGTAACCGGTGACATGTCCCTTTGCCATTAAACGTCCAAAGTATTAAAAACCAGGGACCAGTCACCATTGATCGGAAAGGAAGTTAAATTCCATGAATTTGTAGATCTTTTTTTCCACTTTCCACCGCATTTTGGATTACTTAAATCGGAGTAAAAACGAAAAAGTTATGGTCATTAGAACTTTACTTACCTTTTGTTTACCTAATTGTGTATCATTTAAGCAATAGATAAGTAAACTTCAAATGACCATAACTTTTTCGTTTCAACTCTAATTTTTCTGATTTAAAATGCATTGAAAAGAGAAAGAAAAGACTTAAAAACCCAGGTGCATCAAATTACTTTTCGGTAACCGGTGACCGGTCTCTTTTCCATCAAACGTCCAAAGTATTAATAAACAAGGACCTCTCACCATTGATCGGAAAGGAAGTTAAATGCCATGAATTTGTAGATCTTCTTTTCCACTTTCCATCGCATTTTGGATTACTTAAATCGGAGTAAGAACGAAAATGTTATGGTCATTAGAACTTTACTTACCTTTTGTTTACCAAATTGTGTATCATTTAAGCAATCGATAAGTAAACTTCGAATGATCATAACTTTTTTGTCTCAACTCTAATTTTTCTGATTAAAAATGCATTGAAAAGAGGAATAAAGGACATAAAAACCCAGGTACTTCAAATTACTTTTTGATAACCGGTGTCTGGTCCCTTTGCCATTAAACATCCAAAGTATTAATAAACAGGAACCTGTCAGCATTGATCAGAAAGGTAGTTAAATCCCAATAATTAGTAGATCTTCTTTTCCAATTTCCTTCCCATTTTGAATTACTTAAATCGGAGTTAAAACGAAAAAGTTATGGTCATTAGAACTTTACTTACCTTTTGTTTACCAAATTGTGTATCATTTAAGCAATCGATAAGTAAACTTCTAATGATCATAACTTTTTTGTCTGAACTCTAATTTTTCTTATTTAAATTGCTTGAAAAGAAGAATAAAAGACTTAAAAACCCAGGTGCTTCAAATTCCTTTTTGATAACCGGTGTCCGGTCCCTTTGCCATTAAACATCCAAAGTATTAATAAACAGCAACCTGTTAGCATTGATCAGAAAGGTAGTTAAATCCCATTAATTTGTAGATCTTCTTTAACAATTTCCTTCGCATTTTGGATTACTTAGATCGGAGTTAAAACGAAAAAGTTATGGTTATTTGAACTTCACTTACCTTTTGTTTACCAAATTGTGGATCATTTAAGCAATCGATAAGTAAACTTCAAATAACCATAACTTTGTCGTTTCAACTCTAATTTTTCTGATTAAAAATGCATTGAAAAGAGAAAGAAAAGACCTAAAAACCCAGGTGCATCAAATTACTTTTCGGTAACCGGTGACCGGTCTCTTTTCCATCAAACGTCCAAAGTATTAATAAACAAGGACCTCTCACCATTGATCGGAAAGGAAGTTAAATGCCATGAATTTGTAGATCTTCTTTTCCACTTTCCATCGCATTTTGGATTACTTAAATCGGAGTAAGAACGAAAATGTTATGGTCATTAGAACTTTACTTACCTTTTGTTTACCAAATTGTGTATCATTTAAGCAATCGATAAGTAAACTTCTAATGATCATAACTTTTTTGTCTGAACTCTAATTTTTCTTATTTAAATTGCTTGAAAAGAAGAATAAAAGACTTAAAAACCCAGGTGCTTCAAATTCCTTTTTGATAACCGGTGTCCGGTCCCTTTGCCATTAAACATCCAAAGTATTAATAAACAGCAACCTGTTAGCATTGATCAGAAAGGTAGTTAAATCCCATTAATTTGTAGATCTTCTTTAACAATTTCCTTCGCATTTTGGATTACTTAGATCGGAGTTAAAACGAAAAAGTTATGGTTATTTGAACTTTACTTACCTTTTGTTTACCAAATTGTGGATCATTTAAGCAATCGATAAGTAAACTTCAAATAACCATAACTTTGTCGTTTCAACTCTAATTTTTCTGATTTAAAATGCATTGAACAGAGAAAGAAAAGACTTAAAAACCCAGGTCCTTCAAATTACTTTTCAGTAACCGGTGACCTGTCCCTTTGTCATTAAACGTCCAAAGTATTAAAAACCAGGGACCAGTCACCATTGATCAGAAAGGTAGTTAAATGCCATGAAAGGTAGTTTAAGCAATAGATAAGTAAACTTCGAATTATCATAACTTTTTTGTTTCAACTCCAATTTTTCTGATTTTAAATGCATTGAAAAGAGGAATAAAAGACTTAAAAACCCAGGTGCATCAAATTACTTTTTGGTAACCGGTAACCGTGTCTTTGGCACCAAATGTCCAAAGTATTAATAAACAAGGACCTGTCACCATTGATCGGAAAGGTAGTTAAATCCCATTAATTTGTAGATCTTCTTTTCCATTTTCCACCGCATTTCGGATTACTTAAATCGGAGTAAAAACGAAAAAGTTGTGGTCATTAGAACTTTACTTACCTTTTGTTTACCAAATTGTGTATCATTTAAGCAATCGATAAAGTATACTTCGAATGATCATAACTTTTTTGTCTCAACTCTAATTTTTCTGATTTAAAATGCATTGAAAAGAAGAATAAAAGACTTAAAAACCCAGGTGCTTCAAATTCCTTTTTGATAACCGGTGTCCGGTCCCTTTGCCATTAAACATCCAAAGTATTAATAAACAGCAACCTGTCAGCATTGATCAGAAAGGTAGTTAAATCCCATTAATTTGTAGATCTTCTTTAACAATTTCCTTCGCATTTTGGATTACTTAAATCGGAGTTAAAACGAAAAAGTTATGGTTATTTGAACTTTACTTACCTTTTGTTTACCAAATTGTAGATCATTTAAGCAATCGATAAGTAAACTTCAAATAACCATAACTTTGTCGTTTCAACTCTAATTTTTCTAATTTAAAATGCGTTGAACAGAGAAAGAAAAGACTTAAAAACCCAGGTGCTTCAAATTACTTTTCGGTAACCGGTGACATGTCCCTTTGCCATAAAACGTCCAAAGTATTAAAAACCAGGGACCAGTCACCATTGATCGGAAAGGAAGTTAAATTCCATGAATTTGTAGATCTTTTTTTCCACTTTCCACCGCATTTTGGATTACTTAAATCGGAGTAAAAACGAAAAAGTTATGGTCATTAGAACTTTACTTACCTTTTGTTTACCTAATTGTGTATCATTTAAGCAATAGATAAGTAAACTTCAAATGACAATAACTTTTTCGTTTCAACTCTAATTTTTCTGATTTAAAATGGATTGAAAAGAGAAAGAAAAGACTTAAAAACCCAGGTGCATCAAATTACTTTTCGGTAACCGGTGACCGGTCTCTTTTCCATCAAACGTCCAAAGTATTAATAAACAAGGACCTCTCACCATTGATCGGAAAGGAAGTTAAATGCCATGAATTTGTAGATCTTCTTTTCCACTTTCCATCGCATTTTGGATTACTTAAATCGGAGTAAGAACGAAAATGTTAGGGTCATTAGAACTTTACTTACCTTTTGTTTACCAAATTGTGTATCATTTAAGCAATCGATAAGTAAACTTCGAATGATCAAAACTTTTTTGTCTCAACTCTAATTTTTCTGATTAAAAATGCATTGAAAAGAGGAATAAAGGACTTAAAAACACAGGTGCTTCAAATTACTTTTTGATAACCGGTGTCTGGTCCCTTTGCCATTAAACATCCAAAGTATTAATAAACAGGAACCTGTAAGCATTGATTAGAAAGGTAGTTAAATCCCATTAATTAGTAGATCTTCTTTTCCAATTTCCTTCGCATTTTGAATTACTTAAATCGGAGTTAAAACGAAAAAGTTATGGTCATTAGAACTTTACTTACCTTTTGTTTACCAAATTGTGTATCATTTAAGCAATCGATAAGTAAACTTCTAATGATCATAACTTTTTTGTCTGGACTCTAATTTTTCTTATTTAAAATGCATTGAAAAGAAGAATAAAAGACTTAAAAACCCAGGTGCTTCAAATTCCTTTTTGATAACCGGTGTCCGGTCCCTTTGCCATTAATCATCCAAAGTATTAATAAACAGCAACCTGTCAGCATTGATCAGAAAGGTAGTTAAATCCCATTAATTTGTAGATCTTCTTTAACAATTTCCTTCGCATTTTGGATTACTTACATCGGAGTTAAAACGAAAAAGTTATGGTTATTTGAACTTTACTTACCTTTTGTTTACCAAATTGTGGATCATTTAAGCAATCGATAAGTAAACTTCAAATAACCATAACTTTGTCGTTTCAACTCTAATTTTTCTGATTTAAAATGCATTGAACAGAGAAAGAAAAGACTTAAAAACCCAGGTCCTTCAAATTTCTTTTCAGTAACCGGTGACCTGTCCCTTTGTCATTAAACGTCCAAAGTATTAAAAACCAGGGACCAGTCACCATTGATCAGAAAGGTAGTTAAATCCCATTAATTTGTAGATCTTCTTTTCCATTTTCCACCGCATTTCGGATTACTTAAATCGGAGTAAAAACGAAAAAGTTGTGGTCATTAGAACTTTACTTACCTTTTGTTTACCAAATTGTGTATCATTTAAGCAATCGATAAAGTAAACTTCGAATGATCATAACTTTTTTGTCTCAACTCTAATTTTTCTGATTTAAAATGCATTGAAAAGAAGAATAAAAGACTTAAAAACCCAGGTGCTCCAAATTCCTTTTTGATAACCGGTGTCCGGTCCCTTTGCCATTAAACATCCAAAGTATTAATAAACAGCAACCTGTCAGCATTGATCAGAAAGGTAGTTAAATCCCATTAATTTGTAGATCTTCTTTAACAATTTCCTTCGCATTTTGGATTACTTAAATCGGAGTTAAAACGAAAAAGTTATGGTTATTTGAATTTTACTTACGTTTTGTTTACCAAATTGTAGATCATTTAAGCAATCGATAAGTAAACTTCAAATAAGCATAACTTTGTCGTTTCAACTCTAATTTTTCTGATTTAAAATGCGTTGAACAGAGGAAGAAAAGACTTAAAAACCCAGGTGCTTCAAATTACTTTTCGGTAACCGGTGACATGTCCCTTTGCCATTAAACGTCCAAAGTATTAAAAATCAGGGACCAGTCACCATTGATCGGAAAGGAAGTTAAATTCCATGAATTTGTAGATCTTTTTTTCCACTTTCCACCGCATTTTGGATTACTTAAATCGGAGTAAAAACGAAAAAGTTATGGTCATTAGAACTTTACTTTCCTTTTGTTTACCTAATTGTGTATCATTTAAGCAATCGATAAGTAAACTTCAAATGACCATAAGTTTTTCGTTTCAACTCTAATTTTTCTGATTTAAAATGCATTGAAAAGAGAAAGAAAAGACTTAAAAACCCAGGTGCATCAAATTACTTTTCGGTAACCGGTGACCGGTCTCTTTTCCATCAAACGTCCAAAGTATTAATAAACAAGGACCTCTCACCATTGACCGGAAAGGAAGTTAAATGCCATGAATTTGTAGATCTTCTTTTCCACTTTCCATCGCATTTTGGATTACTTAAATCGGAGTAAGAACGAAAATGTTATGGTCATTAGAACTTTACTTACCTTTGGTTTACCAAATTGTGTATCATTTAAGCAATCGATAAGTAAACTTCGAATGATCATAACTTTTTTGTCTCAACTCTAATTTTTCTGATTTAAAATGCATTGAAAAGAAGATTAAAGACTTAAAAACCCAGGTGCTTCAAATTTCTTTTTGATAACCGGTGTCCGGTCCCTTTGCCCTTAAACATCCAAAGTATTAATAAATAGGAACCTGTCAGCATTGATCAGAAAGGTAGTTAAATCCCATTAATTAGTAGATCTTCTTTTCCAATTTCCTTCGCATTTTGGATTACTTAAATCGGAGTTAAAACGAAAAAGTTATGGTTTTTTGAACTTTACTTACCTTTTGTTTACCAAATTGTAGATCATTTAAGCAATCGATAAGTAAACTTCAAATAACCATAACTTTGTCGTTTCAACTCTAATTTTTCTGTTTTAAAATGCGTTGAACAGAGAAAGAAAAGACTTAAAAACCCAGGTGCTTCAAATTACTTTTCGGTAACCGGTGACATGTCCCTTTGCCATTAAACGTCCAAAGTATTAAAAACCAGGGACCAGTCACCATTGATCGGAAAGGAAGTTAAATTCCATGAATTTGTAGATCTTTTTTTCCACTTTCCACCGCATTTTGGATTACTGAAATCGGAGTTAAAACAAAAAAGTTATGGTCATTAGAACTTTACTTACCTTTTGTTTACCTAATTGTGTATCATTTAAGCAATCGATAAGTAAACTTCAAATGACCATAAGTTTTTCGTTTCAACTCTAATTTTTCTGATTTAAAATGCATTGAAAAGATAAAGAAAAGACTTAAAAACCCAGGTGCATGAAATTACTTTTCGGTAACCGGTGACCGGTCTCTTTTCCATCAAACGTCCAAAGTATTAATAAACAAGGACCTCTCACCATTGATCGGAAAGGAAGTTAAATGCCATGAATTTGTAGATCTTCTTTTCCACTTTCCATCGCATTTTAGATTACTTAAATCGGAGTAAGAACGAAAATGTTATGGTCATTAGAACTTTACTTACCTTTTGTTTACCAAATTGTGTATCATTTAAGCAATCGATAAGTAAACTTCGAATGATCATAACTTTTTTGTCTCAACTCTAATTTTTCTGATTAAAAATGCATTGAAAAGAGGAATAAAGGACTTAAAAACCCAGGTGCTTCAAATTACTTTTTGATAACCGGTGTCTGGTCCCTTTACCATTAAACATCCAAAGTATTAATAAACAGGAACCTGTCAGCATTGATCAGAAAGGTAGTTAAATCCCATTAATTAGTAGATCTTCTTTTCCAATTTCCTTCGCATTTTGAATTACTTAAATCGGAGTTAAAACGAAAAAGTTATGGTCATTAGAACTTTACTTACCTTTTGTTTACCAAATTGTGTATCATTTAAGCAATCAATAAGTAAACTTCTAATGATCATAACTTTTTTGTCTGAACACTAATTTTTCTTATTTAAAATGCATTGAAAAGAAGAATAAAAGACTTAAAAACCCAGGTGCTTCAAATTCCTTTTTGATAACCGGTGTCCGGTCCCTTTGCCATTAAACGTCCAAAGTATTAATAAACAGCAACCTGTCAGCATTGATCAGAAAGGTAGTTAAATCCCATTAATTTGTATGTCTTCTTTAACAATTTCCTTCGCATTTTGGATTACTTAAATCGGAGTTAAAACGAAAAAGTTATGGTTATTTGAACTTTACTTACCTTTTGTTTACCAAATTGTGGATCATTTAAGCAATCGATAAGTAAACTTCAAATAACCATAACTTTGTCGTTTCAACTCTAATTTTTCTGATTTAAAATGCATTGAACAGAGAAAGAAAAGACTTAAAAACCCAGGTCCTTCAAATTACTTTTCAGTAACCGGTGACCTGTCCCTTTGTCATTAAACGTCCAAAGTATTAAAAACCAGGGACCAGTCACCATTGATCAGAAAGGTAGTTAAATGCCATGAAAGGTAGTTTAAGCAATAGATAAGTAAACTTCGAATTATCATAACTTTTTTGTTTCAACTCCAATTTTTCGGATTTTAAATGCATTGAAAAGAGGAATAAAAGACTTAAAAACCCAGGTGCATCAAATTACTTTTTGGTAACCGGTAACCGTGTCTTTGCCACCAAATGTCCAAAGTATTAATAAACAAGGACCTATCACCATTGATCGGAAAGGTAGTTAAATCCCATTAATTTGTAGATCTTCTTTTCCATTTTCCACCGCATTTCGGATTACTTAAATCGGAGTAAAAACGAAAAAGTTGTGGTCATTAGAACTTTACTTACCTTTTGTTTACCAAATTGTGTATCATTTAAGCAATCGATAAAGTAAACTTCGAATGATCATAACTTTTTTGTCTCAACTCTAATTTTTCTGATTTAAAATGCATTGAAAAGAAGAATAAAAGACTTAAAAACCCAGGTGCTCCAAATTCCTTTTTGATAACCGGTGTCCGGTCCCTTTGCCATTAAACATCCAAAGTATTAATAAACAGCAACCTGTCAGCATTGATCAGAAAGGTAGTTAAATCCCATTAATTTGTAGATCTTCTTTAACAATTTCCTTCGCATTTTGGATTACTTAAATCGGAGTTAAAACGAAAAAGTTATGGTTATTTGAATTTTACTTACCTTTTGTTTACCAAATTGTAGATCATTTAAGCAATCGATAAGTAAACTTCAAATAAGCATAACTTTGTCGTTTCAACTCTAATTTTTCTGATTTAAAATGCGTTGAACAGAGGAAGAAAAGACTTAAAAACCCAGGTGCTTCAAATTACTTTTCGGTAACCGGTGACATGTCCCTTTGCCATTAAACGTCCAAAGTATTAAAAACCAGGGACCAGTCACCATTGATCGGAAAGGAAGTTAAATTCCATGAATTTGTAGATCTTTTTTTCCACTTTCCACCGCATTTTGGATTACTTAAATCGGAGTAAAAACGAAAAAGTTATGGTCATTAGAACTTTACTTTCCTTTTGTTTACCTAATTGTGGATCATTTAAGCAATCGATAAGTAAACTTCAAATGACCATAAGTTTTTCGTTTCAACTCTAATTTTTCTGATTTAAAATGCATTGAAAAGAGAAAGAAAAGACTTAAAAACCCAGGTGCATCAAATTACTTTTCGGTAACCGGTGACCGGTCTCTTTTCCATCAAACGTCCAAAGTATTAATAAACAAGGACCTCTCACCATTGACCGGAAAGGAAGTTAAATGCCATGAATTTGTAGATCTTCTTTTCCACTTTCCATCGCATTTTGGATTACTTAAATCGGAGTAAGAACGAAAATGTTATGGTCATTAGAACTTTACTTACCTTTGGTTTACCAAATTGTGTATCATTTAAGCAATCGATAAGTAAACTTCGAATGATCATAACTTTTTTGTCTCAACTCTAATTTTTCTGATTTAAAATGCATTGAAAAGAAGATTAAAGACTTAAAAACCCAGGTGCTTCAAATTTCTTTTTGATAACCGGTGTCCGGTCCCTTTGCCCTTAAACATCCAAAGTATTAATAAATAGGAACCTGTCAGCATTGATCAGAAAGGTAGTTAAATCCCATTAATTAGTAGATCTTCTTTTCCAATTTCCTTCGCATTTTGGATTACTTAAATCGGAGTTAAAACGAAAAAGTTATGGTTTTTTGAACTTTACTTACCTTTTGTTTACCAAATTGTAGATCATTTAAGCAATCGATAAGTAAACTTCAAATAACCATAACTTTGTCGTTTCAACTCTAATTTTTCTGTTTTAAAATGCGTTGAACAGAGAAAGAAAAGACTTAAAAACCCAGGTGCTTCAAATTACTTTTCGGTAACCGGTGACATGTCCCTTTGCCATTAAACGTCCAAAGTATTAAAAACCAGGGACCAGTCACCATTGATCGGAAAGGAAGTTAAATTCCATGAATTTGTAGATCTTTTTTTCCACTTTCCACCGCATTTTGGATTACTTAAATCGGAGTTAAAACAAAAAAGTTATGGTCATTAGAACTTTACTTACCTTTTGTTTACCTAATTGTGTATCATTTAAGCAATCGATAAGTAAACTTCAAATGACCATAAGTTTTTCGTTTCAACTCTAATTTTTCTGATTTAAAATGCATTGAAAAGATAAAGAAAAGACTTAAAAACCCAGGTGCATCAAATTACTTTTTGGTAACCGGTGACCGGTCTCTTTTCCATCAAACGTCCAAAGTATTAATAAACAAGGACCTCTCACCATTGACCGGAAAGGAAGTTAAATGCCATGAATTTGTAGATCTTCTTTTCCACTTTCCATCGCA
This sequence comes from Paratinospora sagittata, assembly GCA_035771175.1. Classification (NCBI taxonomy): domain Eukaryota; kingdom Viridiplantae; phylum Streptophyta; class Magnoliopsida; order Ranunculales; family Menispermaceae; genus Paratinospora; species Paratinospora sagittata. Next base: position 10,646 of record JAYMFD010002041.1, read on the forward strand.
TTTTGGATTACTTAAATCGGAGTAAGAACGAAAATGTTATGGTCATTAGAACTTTACTTACCTTTGGTTTACCAAATTGTGTATCATTTAAGCAATCGATAAGTAAACTTCGAATGATCATAACTTTTTTGTCTCAACTCTAATTTTTCTGATTTAAAATGCATTGAAAAGAAGATTAAAGACTTAAAAACCCAGGTGCTTCAAATTTCTTTTTGATAACCGGTGTCCGGTCCCTTTGCCCTTAAACATCCAAAGTATTAATAAATAGGAACCTGTCAGCATTGATCAGAAAGGTAGTTAAATCCCATTAATTAGTAGATCTTCTTTTCCAATTTCCTTCGCATTTTGGATTACTTAAATCGGAGTTAAAACGAAAAAGTTATGGTTTTTTGAACTTTACTTACCTTTTGTTTACCAAATTGTAGATCATTTAAGCAATCGATAAGTAAACTTCAAATAACCATAACTTTGTCGTTTCAACTCTAATTTTTCTGTTTTAAAATGCGTTGAACAGAGAAAGAAAAGACTTAAAAACCCAGGTGCTTCAAATTACTTTTCGGTAACCGGTGACATGTCCCTTTGCCATTAAACGTCCAAAGTATTAAAAACCAGGGACCAGTCACCATTGATCGGAAAGGAAGTTAAATTCCATGAATTTGTAGATCTTTTTTTCCACTTTCCACCGCATTTTGGATTACTTAAATCGGAGTTAAAACAAAAAAGTTATGGTCATTAGAACTTTACTTACCTTTTGTTTACCTAATTGTGTATCATTTAAGCAATCGATAAGTAAACTTCAAATGACCATAAGTTTTTCGTTTCAACTCTAATTTTTCTGATTTAAAATGCATTGAAAAGATAAAGAAAAGACTTAAAAACCCAGGTGCATCAAATTACTTTTTGGTAACCGGTGACCGGTCTCTTTTCCATCAAACGTCCAAAGTATTAATAAACAAGGACCTCTCACCATTGATCGGAAAGGAAGTTAAATGCCATGAATTTGTAGATCTTCTTTTCCACTTTCCATCGCATTTTGGATTACTTAAATCGGAGTAAGAACGAAAATGTTATGGCCATTAGAACTTTACTTACCTTTTGTTTACCAAATTGTGTATCATTTAAGCAATCGATAAGTAAACTTCGAATGATCATAACTTTTTTGTCTCAACTCTAATTTTTCTGATTAAAAATGCATTGAAAAGAGGAATAAAGGACTTAAAAACCCAGGTGCTTCAAATTACTTTTTGATAACCGGTGTCTGGTCCCTTTACCATTAAACATCCAAAGTATTAATAAACAGGAACCTGTCAGCATTGATCAGAAAGGTAGTTAAATCCCATTAATTAGTAGATCTTCTTTTCCAATTTCCTTCGCATTTTGAATTACTTAAATCGGAGTTAAAACGAAAAAGTTATGGTCATTAGAACTTTACTTACCTTTTGTTTACCAAATTGTGTATCATTTAAGCAATCGATAAGTAAACTTCTAATGATCATAACTTTTTTGTCTGAACTCTAATTTTTCTTATTTAAAATGCATTGAAAAGAAGAATAAAAGACTTAAAAACCCAGGTGCTTCAAATTCCTTTTTGATAACCGGTGTCCGGTCCCTTTGCCATTAAACGTCCAAAGTATTAATAAACAGCAACCTGTCAGCATTGATCAGAAAGGTAGTTAAATCCCATTAATTTGTATGTCTTCTTTAACAATTTCCTTCGCATTTTGGATTACTTAAATCGGAGTTAAAACGAAAAAGTTATGGTTATTTGAACTTTACTTACCTTTTGTTTACCAAATTGTGGATCATTTAAGCAATCGATAAGTAAACTTCAAATAACCATAACTTTGTCGTTTCAACTCTAATTTTTCTGATTTAAAATGCATTGAACAGAGAAAGAAAAGACTTAAAAACCCAGGTCCTTCAAATTACTTTTCAGTAACCGGTGACCTGTCCCTTTGTCATTAAACGTCCAAAGTATTAAAAACCAGGGACCAGTCACCATTGATCAGAAAGGTAGTTAAATGCCATGAAAGGTAGTTTAAGCAATAGATAAGTAAACTTCGAATTATCATAACTTTTTTGTTTCAACTCCAATTTTTCAGATTTTAAATGCATTGAAAAGAGGAATAAAAGACTTAAAAACCCAGGTGCATCAAATTACTTTTTGGTAACCGGTAACCGTGTCTTTGCCACCAAATGTCCAAAGTATTAATAAACAAGGACCTGTCACCATTGATCGGAAAGGTAGTTAAATCCCATTAATTTGTAGATCTTCTTTTCCATTTTCCACCGCATTTCGGATTACTTAAATCGGAGTAAAAACGAAAAAGTTGTGGTCATTAGAACTTTACTTACCTTTTGTTTACCAAATTGTGTATCATTTAAGCAATCGATAAAGTAAACTTCGAATGATCATAACTTTTTTGTCTCAACTCTAATTTTTCTGATTTAAAATGCATTGAAAAGAAGAATAAAAGACTTAAAAACCCAGGTGCTCCAAATTCCTTTTTGATAACCGGTGTCCGGTCCCTTTGCCATTAAACATCCAAAGTATTAATAAATAGCAACCTGTCAACATTGATCAGAAAGGTAGTTAAATCCCATTAATTTGTAGATCTTTTTTAACAATTTCCTTCGCATTTTGGATTACTTAAATCGGAGTTAAAACGAAAAAGTTATGGTTATTTGAACTTTACTTACCTTTTGTTTACCAAATTGTAGATCATTTAAGCAATCGATAAGTAAACTTCAAATAACCATAACTTTGTCTTTTCAACTCTAATTTTTCTGATTTAAAATGCGTTGAACAGAGAAAGAAAAGACTTAAAAACCCAGGTGCTTCAAATTACTTTTCGGTAATCGGTGACATGTCCCTTTGCCATTAAACGTCCAAAGTATTAAAAACCAGGGACCAGTCACCATTGATCGGAAAGGAAGTTAAATTCCATGAATTTGTAGATCTTTTTTTCCACTTTCCACCGCATTTTTGATTACTTAAATCGGAGTAAAAACGAAAAAGTTATGGTCATTAGAACTTTACTTTCCTTTTGTTTACCTAATTGTGTATCATTTAAGTAATCGATAAGTAAACTTCAAATGACCATAAGTTTTTCGTTTCAACTCTAATTTTTCTGATTTCAAATGCATTGAAAAGAGAAAGAAAAGACTTAAAAACCCAGGTGCATCAAATTACTTTTCGGTAACCGGTGACCGGTCTCTTTTCCATCAAACGTCCAAAGTATTAATAAACAAGGACCTCTCACCATTGACCGGAAAGGAAGTTAAATTCCATGAATTTGTAGATCTTCTTTTCCACTTTCCATCGCATTTTGGATTACTTAGATCGGAGTAAGAACGAAAATGTTATGGTCATTAGAACTTTACTTACCTTTTGTTTACCAAATTGTGTATCATTTAAGCAATCGATAAGTAAACTTCGAATGATCATAACTTTTTTGTCTCAACTCTAATTTTTCTGATTTAAAATGCATTGAAAAGAAGATTAAAGACTTAAAAACCCAGGTGCTTCAAATTTCTTTTTGATAACCGGTGTCCGGTCCCTTTGCCATTAAACATCCAAAGTATTAATAAACAGGAACCTGTCAGCATTGATCAGAAAGGTAGTTAAATCCCATTAATTAGTAGATCTTCTTTTCCAATTTCCTTCGCATTTTGGATTACTTAAATCGGAGTTAAAACGAAAAAGTTATGGTTTTTTGAACTTTACTTACCTTTTGTTTACCAAATTGTAGATCCTTTAAGCAATCGATAAGTAAACTTCAAATAACCATAACTTTGTCGTTTCAACTCTAATTTTTCTGATTTAAAATGCGTTGAACAGAGAAAGAAAAGACTTAAAAACCCAGGTGCTTCAAATTACTTTTCGGTAATCGGTGACATGTCCCTTTGCCATTAAACGTCCAAAGTATTAAAAACCAGGGACCAGTCACCATTGATCGGAAAGGAAGTTAAATTCCATGAATTTGTAGATCTTCTTTTCCACTTTCCATCGCATTTTGGATTACTTAAATCGGAGTAAGAACGAAAATGTTATGGTCATTAGAACTTTACTTACCTTTTGTTTACCAAATTGTGTATCATTTAAGCAATCGATAAGTAAACTTCGAATGATCATAACTTTTTTGTCTCAACTCTAATTTTTCTGATTAAAAATGCATTGAAAAGAGGAATAAAGGACTTAAAAACCCAGGTGCTTCAAATTACTTTTTGATAACCGGTGTCTGGTCCTTTTACCATTAAACATCCAAAGTATTAATAAACAGGAACCTGTCAGCATTGATCAGAAAGGTAGTTAAATCCCATTAATTAGTAGATCTTCTTTTCCAATTTCCTTCGCATTTTGAATTACTTAAATCGGAGTTAAAACGAAAAAGTTATGGTCATTAGAACTTTACTTACCTTTTGTTTACCAAATTGTGTATCATTTAAGCAATCGATAAGTAAACTTCTAATGATCATAACTTTTTTGTCTGAACTCTAATTTTTCTTATTTAAAATGCATTGAAAAGAAGAATAAAAGACTTAAAAACCCAGGTGCTTCAAATTCCTTTTTGATAACCGGTGTCCGGTCCCTTTGCCATTAAACATCCAAAGTATTAATAAACAGCAACCTGTCAGCATTGATCAGAAAGGTAGTTAAATCCCATTAATTTGTATGTCTTCTTTAACAATTTCCTTCGCATTTTGGATTACTTAAATCGGAGTTAAAACGAAAAAGTTATGGTTATTTGAACTTTACTTACCTTTTGTTTACCAAATTGTGGATCATTTAAGCAATCGATAAGTAAACTTCAAATAACCATAACTTTGTCGTTTCAACTCTAATTTTTCTGATTTAAAATGCATTGAACAGAGAAAGAAAAGACTTAAAAACCCAGGTCCTTCAAATTACTTTTCAGTAACCGGTGACCTGTCCCTCTGTCATTAAACGTCCAAAGTATTAAAAACCAGGGACCAGTCACCATTGATCAGAAAGGTAGTTAAATGCCATGAATTTGTAGATCTTCTTTTCCACTTTCCATCGCATTTTGGATTACTTAAATCGGAGTTAAAACAAAAAAGTTATGGTCATTAGAACTTTACTTACCTTTTGTTTACCAAATTGTGTGTCATTTAAGCAATAGATAACTAAACTTCGAATTATCATAACTTTTTTGTTTCAACTCCAATTTTTCTGATTTTAAATGCATTGAAAAGAGGAATAAAAGATTAAAAACCCAGGTGCATCAAATTACTTTTTGGTAACCGGTAACCGTGCCTTTGCCACCAAATGTCCAAAGTATTAATAAACAAGGACCTGTCACCATTGATCGGAAAGTTAGTTAAATCCCATTAATTTGTAGATCTTCTTTTCCATTTTCCGCCGCATTTCGGATTACTTAAATCGGAGTAAAAACGAAAAAGTTGTGGTCATTAGAACTTTACTTACCTTTTGTTTACCAAATTGTGTATCATTTAAGCAATCGATAAAGTAAACTTCGAATGATCATAACTTTTTTGTCTCAACTCTAATTTTTCTGATTTTAAATGCATTGAAAAGAAGAATAAAAGACTTAAAAACCCAGGTGCTTCAAATTCCTTTTTGATAACCGGTGTCCGGTCCCTTTGCCATTAAACATCCAAAGTATTAATAAACAGCAACCTGTCAGCATTGATCAGAAAGGTAGTTAAATCCCATTAATTTATAGATCTTCTTTAACAATTTCCTTCGCATTTTGGATTACTTAAATCGGAGTTAAAACGAAAAAGTTATGGTTATTTGAACTTTACTTACCTTTTGTTTACCAAATTGTAGATCATTTAAGCAATCGATAAGTAAACTTCAAATAACCATAACTTTGTCGTTTCAACTCTAATTTTTCTGATTTAAAATGCGTTGAACAGAGAAAGAAAAGACTTAAAAACCCAGGTGCTTCAAATTACTTTTCGGTAACCGGTGACCGGTCTCTTTTCCATCAAACGTCCAAAGCATTAATAAACAAGGACTTCTCACCATTGATCGGAAAGGAAGTTAAATGCCATGAATTTGTAGATCTTCTTTTCCACTTTCCATCGCATTTTGGATTACTTAAATCGGAGTAAGAACGAAAATGTTATGGTCATTAGAACTTTACTTACCTTTTGTTTACCAAATTGTGTATCATTTAAGCAATCGATAAGTAAACTTCGAATGATCATAACTTTTTTGTCTCAACTCTAATTTTTCTGATTTAAAATGCATTGAAAAGAAGATTAAAGACTTAAAAACCCAGGTGCTTCAAATTTCTTTTTTATAACCGGTGTCCGGTCCCTTTGCCATTAAACATCCAAAGTATTAATAAACAGGAACCTGTCAGCATTGATCAGAAAGGTAGTTAAATCCCATTAATTAGTAGATCTTCTTTTCCAATTTCCTTCGCATTTTGGATTACTTAAATCGGAGTTAAAATGAAAAAGTTATGGTTTTTTGAACTTTACTTACCTTTTGTTTACCAAATTGTAGATCATTTAAGCAATCGATAAGTAAACTTCAAATAACCATAACTTTGTCGTTTCAACTCTAATTTTTCTGATTTAAAATGCGTTGAACAGAGAAAGAAAAGACTTAAAAACCCAGGTGCTTCAAATTACTTTTCGGTAACCGGTGACATGTCCCTTTGCCATTAAACGTCCAAAGTATTAAAAACCAGGGACCAGTCACCATTGATCGAAAAGGAAGTTAAATTCCATGAATTTGTAGATCTTTTTTTCCACTTTCCACCGCATTTTGGATTACTTAAATCGGAGTTAAAACAAAAAAGTTATGGTCATTAGAACTTTACTTACCTTTTGTTTACCTAATTGTGTATCATTTAAGCAATAGATAAGTAAACTTCAAATGACCATAAGTTTTTCGTTTCAACTCTAATTTTTCTGATTTAAAACGCATTGAAAAGAGAAAGAAAAGACTTAAAAAACCAGGTGCATCAAATTACTTTTCGGTAACCGGTGACCGGTCTCTTTTCCATCAAACGTCCAAAGTATTAATAAACAAGGACCTCTCACCATTGATCGGAAAGGAAGTTAAATGCCATGAATTTGTAGATCTTCTTTTCCACTTTCCATCGCATTTTGGATTACTTAAATCGGAGTAAGAACGAAAATGTTATGGTCATTAGAACTTTACTTACCTTTTGTTTACCAAATTGTGTATCATTTAAGCAATCGATAAGTAAACTTCGAATGATCATAACTTTTTTGTCTCAACTCTAATTTTTCTGATTAAAAATGCATTGAAAAGAGGAATAAAGGACTTAAAAACCCAGGTGCTTCAAATTACTTTTTGATAACCGGTGTCTGGTCCCTTTGCCATTAAACATCCAAAGTATTAATAAACAGGAACCTGTCAGCATTGATCAGAAAGGTAGTTAAATCCCATTAATTAGTAGATCTTCTTTTCTAATTTCCTTCGCATTTTGAATTACTTAAATCGGAGTTAAAACGAAAAAGTTATGGTCAATAGAACTTTACTTACCTTTTGTTTACCAAATTGTTTATCATTTAAGCAATCGATAAAGTAAACTTCGAATGATCATAACTTTTTTGTCTCAACTCTAATTTTTCTGATTTAAAATGCACTGAAAAGAAGAATAAAAGACTTAAAAACCCAGGTGCTTCAAATCACTTTTTGATAATCGGTGTCCGGTTCCTTTGCCATTAAACATCCAAAGTATTAATAAACAGCAACCTGTCAACTTTGATCAGAAAGGTAGTTAAATCCCATTAATTTGTAGATCTTCTTTAACAATTTCCTTCGCATTTTGGATTACTTAAATCGGAGTTAAAACGAAAAAGTTATGGTTATTTGAACTTTACTTACCTTTTGTTTACCAAATTGTAGATCATTTAAGCAATCGATAAGTAAACTTCAAATAACCATAACTTTGTCGTTTCAACTCTAATTTTTCTGATTTAAAATGAGTTGAACAGGGAAAGAAAAGACTTAAAAACCCAGGTGCTTCAAATTACTTTTTGATAACCGGTGTCTGGTCCCTTTACCATTAAACATCCAAAGTATTAATAAACAGGAACCTGTCAGCATTGATCAGAAAGGTAGTTAAATCCCATTAATTAGTAGATCTTCTTTTCCAATTTCCTTCGCATTTTGAATTACTTAAATCGGAGTTAAAACGAAAAAGTTATGGTCGTTAGAACTTTACTTACCTTTTGTTTACCAAATTGTGTATCATTTAAGCAATCGATAAGTAAACTTCTAATGATCATAACTTTTTTGTCTGAACTCTAATTTTTCTTATTTAAAATGCATTGAAAAGAAGAATAAAAGACTTAAAAACCCAGGTGCTTCAAATTCCTTTTTGATAACCGGTGTCCGGTCCCTTTGCCATTAAACATCCAAAGTATTAATAAACAGCAACCTGTCAGCATTGATCAGAAAGGTAGTTAAATCCCATTAATTTGTATGTCTTCTTTAACAATTTCCTCCGCATTTTGGATTACTTAAATCGGAGTTAAAACGAAAAAGTTATGGTTATTTGAACTTTACTTACCTTTTGTTTACCAAATTGTGGATCATTTAAGCAATCGATAAGTAAACTTCAAATAACCATAACTTTGTCGTTTCAACTCTAATTTTTCTGATTTAAAATGCATTGAACAGAGAAAGAAAAGACTTAAAAACCCAGGTCCTTCAAATTACTTTTCAGTAACCGGTGACCTAACCCTTTGTCATTAAACGTCCAAAGTATTAAAAACCAGGGACCAGTCACCATTGATCAGAAAGGTAGTTAAATGCCATGAATTTGTAGATCTTCTTTTCCACTTTCCATCGCATTTTGGATTACTTAAATCGGAGTTAAAACAAAAAAGTTATGGTCATTAGAACTTTACTTACCTTTTGTTTACCAAATTGTGTGTCATTTAAGCAATAGATAACTAAACTTCGAATTATCATAACTTTTTTGTTTCAACTCCAATTTTTCTGATTTTAAATGCATTGAAAAGAGGAATAAAAGACTTAAAAACCCAGGTGCATCAAATTACTTTTTGGTAACCGGTAACCGTGTCTTTGCCACCAAATGTCCAAAGTATTAATAAACAAGGACCTGCACCATTGATCGGAAAGGTAGTTAAATCCCATTAATTTGTAGATCTTCTTTTCCATTTTCCGCCGCATTTCGGATTACTTAAATCGGAGTAAAAACGAAAAAGTTGTGGTCATTAGAACTTTACTTACCTTTTGTTTACCAAATTGTGTATCATTTAAGCAATCGATAAAGTAAACTTCGAATGATCATAACTTTTTTGTCTCAACTCTAATTTTTCTGATTTTAAATGCATTGAAAAGAAGAATAAAAGACTTAAAAACCCAGGTGCTTCAAATTCCTTTTTGATAACCGGTGTCCGGTCCCTTTGCCATTAAACATCCAAAGTATTAATAAACAGCAACCTGTCAGCATTGATCAGAAAGGTAGTTAAATCCCATTAATTTGTAGATCTTCTTTAACAATTTCCTTCGCATTTTGGATTACTTAAATCGGAGTTAAAACGAAAAAGTTATGGTTATTTGAACTTTACTTACCTTTTGTTTACCAAATTGTAGATCATTTAAGCAATCGATAAGTAAACTTCAAATAACCATAACTTTGTCGTTTCAACTCTAATTTTTCTGATTTAAAATGCGTTGAACAGAGAAAGAAAAGACTTAAAAACCCAGGTGCTTCAAATTACTTTTCGGTAACCGGTGACCGGTCTCTTTTCCATCAAACGTCCAAAGTATTAATAAACAAGGACCTCTCACCATTGATCGGAAAGGAAGTTAAATGCCATGAATTTGTAGATCTTCTTTTCCACTTTCCATCGCATTTTGGATTACTTAAATCGGAGTAAGAACGAAAATGTTATGGTCATTAGAACTTTACTTACCTTTTGTTTACCAAATTGTGTATCATTTAAGCAATCGATAAGTAAACTTCGAATGATCATAACTTTTTTTGTCTCAACTCTAATTTTTCTGATTAAAAATGCATTGAAAAGAGGAATATAAGGACTTAAAAACCCAGGTGCTTCAAATTACTTTTTGATAACCGGTGTCTGGTCCCTTTACCATTAAACATCCAAAGTATTAATAAACAGGAACCTGTCAGCATTGATCAGAAAGGTAGTTAAATCCCATTAATTAGTAGATCTTCTTTTCCAATTTCCTTCGCATTTTGAATTACTTAAATCGGAGTTAAAACGAAAAAGTTATGGTCGTTAGAACTTTACTTACCTTTTGTTTACCAAATTGTGTATCATTTAAGCAATCGATAAGTAAACTTCTAATGATCATAACTTTTTTGTCTGAACTCTAATTTTTCTTATTTAAAATGCATTGAAAAGAAGAATAAAAGACTTAAAAACCCAGGTGCTTCAAATTCCTTTTTGATAACCGGTGTCCGGTCCCTTTGCCATTAAACATCCAAAGTATTAATAAACAGCAACCTGTCAGCATTGATCAGAAAGGTAGTTAAATCCCATTAATTTGTATGTCTTCTTTAACAATTTCCTTCGCATTTTGGATTACTTAAATCGGAGTTAAAACGAAAAAGTTATGGTTATTTGAACTTTACTTACCTTTTGTTTACCAAATTGTGGATCATTTAAGCAATCGATAAGTAAACTTCAAATAACCATAACTTTGTCGTTTCAACTCTAATTTTTCTGATTTAAAATGCATTGAACAGAGAAATAAAAGACTTAAAACCCCAGGTCCTTCAAATTACTTTTCAGTAACCGGTGACCTAACCCTTTGTCATTAAACGTCCAAAGTATTAAAAACCAGGGACCAGTCACCATTGATCAGAAAGGTAGTTAAATGCCATGAATTTGTAGATCTTCTTTTCCACTTTCCATCGCATTTTGGATTACTTAAATCGGAGTTAAAACAAAAAAGTTATGGTCATTAGAACTTTACTTACCTTTTGTTTACCAAATTGTGTGTCATTTAAGCAATAGATAACTAAACTTCGAATTATCATAACTTTTTTGTTTCAACTCCAATTTTTCTGATTTTAAATGCATTGAAAAGAGGAATAAAAGACTTAAAAACCCAGGTGCATCAAATTACTTTTTGGTAACCGGTAACCGTGTCTTTGCCACCAAATGTCCAAAGTATTAATAAACAAGGACCTGCACCATTGATCGGAAAGGTAGTTAAATCCCATTAATTTGTAGATCTTCTTTTCCATTTTCCGCCGCATTTCGGATTACTTAAATCGGAGTAAAAACGAAAAAGTTGTGGTCATTAGAACTTTACTTACCTTTTGTTTACCAAATTGTGTATCATTTAAGCAATCGATAAAGTAAACTTCGAATGATCATAACTTTTTTGTCTCAACTCTAATTTTTCTGATTTTAAATGCATTGAAAAGAAGAATAAAAGACTTAAAAACCCAGGTGCTTCAAATTCCTTTTTGATAACCGGTGTCCGGTCCCTTTGCCATTAAACGTCCAATGTATTAATAAACAGCAACCTGTCAGCATTGATCAGAAAGGTAGTTAAATCCCATTAATTTGTAGATCTTCTTTAACAATTTCCTTCGCATTTTGGATTACTTAAATCGGAGTTAAAACGAAAAAGTTATGGTTATTTGAACTTTACTTACCTTTTGTTTACCAAATTGTAGATCATTTAAGCAATCGATAAGTAAACTTCAAATAACCATAACTTTGTCGTTTCAACTCTAATTTTTCTGATTTAAAATGCGTTGAACAGAGAAAGAAAAGACTTAAAAACCCAGGTGCTTCAAATTACTTTTCGGTAACCGGTGACATGTCCCTTTGCCATTAAACGTCCAAAGTATTAAAAACCAGGGACCAGTCACCATTGATCGGAAAGGAAGTTAAATTCCATGAATTTGTAGATCTTTTTTTCCACTTTCCACCGCATTTTGGATTACTTAAATCGGAGTAAAAACGAAAAAGTTATGGTCATTAGAACTTTACTTTCCTTTTCTTTACCTAATTGTGTATCATTTAAGCAATCGATAAGTAAACTTCAAATGACCATAAGTTTTTCGTTTCTACTCTAATTTTTCTGATTTAAAATGCATTGAAAAGATAAAGAAAAGACTTAAAAACCCAGGTGCATCAAATTACTTTTCGGTAACCGGTGACCGGTCTCTTTTCCATCAAACGTCCAAAGTATTAATAAACAAGGACTTCTCACCATTGATCGGAAAGGAAGTTAAATGCCATGAATTTGTAGATCTTCTTTTCCACTTTCCATCGCATTTTGGATTACTTAAATCGGAGTAAGAACGAAAATGTTATGGTCATTAGAACTTTACTTACCTTTTGTTTACCAAATTGTGTATCATTTAAGCAATCGATAAGTAAACTTCGAATGATCATAACTTTTTTGTCTCAACTCTAATTTTTCTGATTAAAAATGCATTGAAAAGAGGAATAAAGGACTTAAAAACCCAGGTGCTTCAAATTACTTTTTGATAACCGGTGTCTGGTCCCTTTACCATTAAACATCCAAAGTATTAATAAACAGGAACCTGTCAGCATTGATCAGAAAGGTAGTTAAATCCCATTAATTAGTAGATCTTCTTTTCCAATTTCCTTCGCATTTTGAATTACTTAAATCGGAGTTAAAACGAAAAAGTTATGGTCATTAGAACTTTACTTACCTTTTGTTTACCAAATTGTGTATCATTTAAGCAATCTATAAGTAAACTTCTAATGATCATAACTTTTTTGTCTGAACTCTAATTTTTCTTATTTAAAATGCATTGAAAAGAAGAATAAAAGACTTAAAAACCCAGGTGCTTCAAATTCCTTTTTGATAACCGGTGTCCGGTCCCTTTGCCATTAAACATCCAAAGTATTAATAAACAGCAACCTGTCAGCATTGATCAGAAAGGTAGTTAAATCCCATTAATTTGTATGTCTTCTTTAACAATTTCCTTCGCATTTTGGATTACTTAAATCGGAGTTAAAACGAAAAAGTTATGGTTATTTGAACTTTACTTACCTTTTGTTTACCAAATTGTAGATCATTTAAGCAATCGATAAGTAAACTTCAAATAACCATAACTTTGTCGTTTCAACTCTAATTTTTCTGATTTAAAATGCGTTGAACAGAGAAAGAAAAGATTTAAAAACCCAGGTGCTTCAAATTACTTTTCGGTAACCGGTGACATGTCCCTTTGCCATTAAACGTCCAAAGTATTAAAAACCAGGGACCAGTCACCATTGATCGGAAAGGAAGTTAAATTCCATGAATTTGTACATCTTTTTTTCCACTTTCCACCGCATTTTGGATTACTTAAATCGGAGTAAAAACGAAAAAGTTATGGTCATTAGAACTTTACTTACCTTTTGTTTACCTAATTGTGTATCATTTAAGCAATCGATAAGTAAACTTCAAATGACCATAAGTTTTTCGTTTCAACTCTAATTTTTCTGATTTAAAATGCATTGAAAAGATAAAGAAAAGACTTAAAAACCCAGGTGCATCAAATTACTTTTCGGTAACCGGTGACCGGTCTCTTTTCCATCAAACGTCCAAAGTATTAATAAACAAGGACTTCTCACCATTGATCGGAAAGGAAGTTAAATGCCATGAATTTGTAGATCTTCTTTTCCACTTTCCATCGCATTTTGGATTACTTAAATCGGAGTAAGAACGAAAATGTTATGGTCATTAGAACTTTACTTACCTTTTGTTTACCAAATTGTGTATCATTTAAGCAATCGATAAGTAAACTTCGAATGATCATAACTTTTTTGTCTCAACTCTAATTTTTCTGATTAAAAATGCATTGAAAAGAGGAATAAAGGACTTAAAAACCCAGGTGCTTCAAATTACTTTTTGATAACCGGTGTCTGGTCCCTTTGCCATTAAACATCCAAAGTATTAATAAACAGGAACCTATCAGCATTGATCAGAAAGGTAGTTAAATCCCATTAATTAGTAGATCTTCTTTTCCAATTTCCTTCGCATTTTGAATTACTTAAATCGGAGTTATAACGAAAAAGTTATCGTCATTAGAACTTTACTTACCTTTTGTTTACCAAATTGTGTATCATTTAAGCAATCGAAAAGTAAACTTCTAATGATCATAACTTTTTTGTCTGAACTCTAATTTTTCTTATTTAAAATGCATTGAAAAGAAGAATAAAAGACTTAAAAACCCAGGTGCTTCAAATTTCTTTTTGATAACCGGTGTCCGGTCCCTTTGCCATTAAACATCCAAAGTATTAATAAACAGCAACCTGTCAGCATTGATCAGAAAGGTAGTTAAATCCCATTAATTAGTAGATCTTCTTTTCCAATTTCCTTCGCATTTTGAATTACTTAAATCGGAGTTATAACGAAAAAGTTATGGTCATTAGAACTTTACTTACCTTTTGTTTACCAAATTGTGTATCATTTAAGCAATCGAAAAGTAAACTTCTAATGATCATAACTTTTTTGTCTGAACTCTAATTTTTCTTATTTAAAATGCATTGAAAAGAAGAATAAAAGACTTAAAAACCCAGGTGCTTCAAATTTCTTTTTGATAACCGGTGTCCGGTCCCTTTGCCATTAAACATCCAAAGTATTAATAAACAGCAACCTGTCAGCATTGATCAGAAAGGTAGTTAAATCCCATTAATTTGTAGATCTTCTTTAACAATTTCCTTCGCATTTTGGATTACTTAGATCGGAGTTAAAACGAAAAAGTTATGGTTATTTGAACTTTACTTACCTTTTGTTTACCAAATTGTGGATCATTTAAGCAATCGATAAGTAAACTTCAAATAACCATAACTTTGTTTTTTCAACTCTAATTTTTCTGATTTAAAATGCGTTGAACAGAGAAAGAAAAGACTTAAAAACCCAGGTGCTTCAAATTACTTTTCGGTAACCGTTGACATGTCCCTTTGCCATTAAACGTCCAAAGTATTAAAAACCAGGGACCAGTCACCATTGATCGGAAAGGAAGTTAAATTCCATGAATTTGTAGATCTTTTTTTTCACTTTCCACCGCATTTTGGATTACTTAAATCGGAGTACAAACGAAAACGTTATGGTCAATAGAACTTTACTTACCTTTTGTTTACCTAATTGTGTATCATTTAAGCAATCGATAAGTAAACTTCAAATGACCATAAGTTTTTCATTTCAACTCTAATTTTTCTGATTTAAAATGTATTGAAAAGAGAAAGAAAAGACTTAAAAACCAAGGTGCATCAAATTACTTTTCGGTAACCGGTGACCTGTCTCTTTTCCATCAAACGTCCAAAGTATTAATAAACAAGGACCTCTCACCATTGATCGGAAAGGAAGTTAAATGCCATGAATTTGTAGATCTTCTTTTCCACTTTCCATCGCATTTTGGATTACTTAAATCGGAGTAAGAACGAAAATGTTATGGTCATTAGAACTTTACTTACCTTTTGTTTACCAAATTGTGTATCATTTAAGCATTCGATAAGTAAACTTCGAATGATCATAACTTTTTTGTCTCAACTCTAATTTTTCTGATTAAAAATGCATTGAAAAGAGGAATAAAGGACTTAAAAACCCAGGTGCTTCAAATTACTTTTTGATAACCGGTGTCTGGTCCCTTTGCCATTAAACATCCAAAGTATTAATAAACAGGAACCTGTCAGCATTGATCAGAAAGGTAGTTAAATCCCATTAATTAGTAGATCTTCTTTTCCAATTTCCTTCGCATTTTGAATTACTTAAATCGGAGTTAAAACGAAAAAGTTATGGTCATTAGAACTTTACTTACCTTTTGTTTACCAAATTGTGTATCATTTAAGCAATCGATAAGTAAACTTCTAATGATCATAACTTTTTTGTCTGAACTCTAATTTTTCTTATTTAAAATGCATTGAAAAGAAGAATAAAAGACTTAAAAACCCAGGTGCTTCAAATTCCTTTTTGATAACCGGTGTCCGGTCCCTTTGCCATTAAACATCCAAAGTATTAATAAACAGCAACCTGTCAGCATTGATCAGAAAGGTAGTTAAATCCCATTAATTTGTATGTCTTCTTTAACAATTTCCTTCGCATTTTGGATTACTTAAATCGGAGTTAAAACGAAAAAGTTATGGTTATTTGAACTTTACTTACCTTTTGTTTACCAAATTGTGGATCATTTAAGCAATCGATAAGTAAACTTCAAATAACCATAACTTTGTCGTTTCAACTCTAATTTTTCTGATTTAAAATGCATTGAACAGAGAAAGAAAAGACTTAAAAACCCAGGTCCTTCAAATTACTTTTCAGTAACCGGTGACCTGTCCCTTTGTCATTAAACGTCCAAAGTATTAAAAACCAGGGACCAGTCACCATTGATCAGAAAGGTAGTTAAATGCCATGAATTTGTAGATCTTCTTTTCCACTTTCCATCGCATTTTGGATTACTTAAATCGGAGTTAAAACAAAAAAGTTATGGTCATTAGAACTTTACTTACCTTTTGTTTACCAAATTGTGTGTCATTTAAGCAATAGATAACTAAACTTCGAATTATCATAACTTTTTTGTTTCAACTCCAATTTTTCTGATTTTAAATGCATTGAAAAGAGGAATAAAAGACTTAAAAACCCAGGTGCATCAAATTACTTTTTGGTAACCGGTAACCGTGTCTTTGCCACCAAATGTCCAAAGTATTAATAAACAAGGACCTGTCACCATTGATCGGAAAGGTAGTTAAATCCCATTAATTTGTAGATCTTCTTTTCCATTTTCCGCCGCATTTCGGATTACTTAAATCGGAGTAAAAACGAAAAAGTTGTGGTCATTAGAACTTTACTTACCTTTTGTTTACCAAATTGTGTATCATTTAAGCAATCGATAAAGTAAACTTCGAATGATCATAACTTTTTTGTCTCAACTCTAATTTTTCTGATTTTAAATGCATTGAAAAGAAGAATAAAAGACTTAAAAACCCAGGTGCTTCAAATTCCTTTTTGATAACCGGTGTCCGGTCCCTTTGCCATTAAACATCCAAAGTATTAATAAACAGCAACCTGTCAGCATTGATCAGAAAGGTAGTTAAATCCCATTAATTTGTAGATCTTCTTTAACAATTTCCTTCGCATTTTGGATTACTTAAATCGGAGTTAAAACGAAAAAGTTATGGTTATTTGAACTTTACTTACCTTTTGTTTACCAAATTGTAGATCATTTAAGCAATCGATAAGTAAACTTCAAATAACCATAACTTTGTCGTTTCAACTCTAATTTTTCTGATTTAAAATGCGTTGAACAGAGAAAGAAAAGATTTAAAAACCCAGGTGCTTCAAATTACTTTTCGGTAACCGGTGACATGTCCCTTTGCCATTAAACGTCCAAAGTATTAAAAACCAGGGACCAGTCACCATTGATCGGAAAGGAAGTTAAATTCCATGAATTTGTACATCTTTTTTTCCACTTTCCACCGCATTTTGGATTACTTAAATCGGAGTAAAAACGAAAAAGTTATGGTCATTAGAACTTTACTTACCTTTTGTTTACCTAATTGTGTATCATTTAAGCAATCGATAAGTAAACTTCAAATGACCATAAGTTTTTCGTTTCAACTCTAATTTTTCTGATTTAAAATGCATTGAAAAGATAAAGAAAAGACTTAAAAACCCAGGTGCATCAAATTACTTTTCGGTAACCGGTGACCGGTCTCTTTTCCATCAAACGTCCAAAGTATTAATAAACAAGGACTTCTCACCATTGATCGGAAAGGAAGTTAAATGCCATGAATTTGTAGATCTTCTTTTCCACTTTCCATCGCATTTTGGATTACTTAAATCGGAGTAAGAACGAAAATGTTATGGTCATTAGAACTTTACTTACCTTTTGTTTACCAAATTGTGTATCATTTAAGCAATCGATAAGTAAACTTCGAATGATCATAACTTTTTTGTCTCAACTCTAATTTTTCTGATTAAAAATGCATTGAAAAGAGGAATAAAGGACTTAAAAACCCAGGTGCTTCAAATTACTTTTTGATAACCGGTGTCTGGTCCCTTTGCCATTAAACATCCAAAGTATTAATAAACAGGAACCTATCAGCATTGATCAGAAAGGTAGTTAAATCCCATTAATTAGTAGATCTTCTTTTCCAATTTCCTTCGCATTTTGAATTACTTAAATCGGAGTTAAAACGAAAAAGTTATGGTCATTAGAACTTTACTTACCTTTTGTTTACCAAATTGTGTATCATTTAAGCAATCGAAAAGTAAACTTCTAATGATCATAACTTTTTTGTCTGAACTCTAATTTTTCTTATTTAAAATGCATTGAAAAGAAGAATAAAAGACTTAAAAACCCAGGTGCTTCAAATTTCTTTTTGATAACCGGTGTCCGGTCCCTTTGCCATTAAACATCCAAAGTATTAATAAACAGCAACCTGTCAGCATTGATCAGAAAGGTAGTTAAATCCCATTAATTTGTAGATCTTCTTTAACAATTTCCTTCGCATTTCGGATTACTTAGATCGGAGTTAAAACGAAAAAGTTATGGTTATTTGAACTTTACTTACCTTTTGTTTACCAAATTGTGGATCATTTAAGCAATCGATAAGTAAACTTCAAATAACCATAACTTTGTTTTTTCAACTCTAATTTTTCTGATTTAAAATGCGTTGAACAGAGAAAGAAAAGACTTAAAAACCCAGGTGCTTCAAATTACTTTTCGGTAACCGTTGACATGTCCCTTTGCCATTAAACGTCCAAAGTATTAAAAACCAGGGACCAGTCACCATTGATCGGAAAGGAAGTTAAATTCCATGAATTTGTAGATCTTTTTTTTCACTTTCCACCGCATTTTGGATTACTTAAATCGGAGTACAAACGAAAACGTTATGGTCAATAGAACTTTACTTACCTTTTGTTTACCTAATTGTGTATCATTTAAGCAATCGATAAGTAAACTTCAAATGACCATAAGTTTTTCATTTCAACTCTAATTTTTCTGATTTAAAATGCATTGAAAAGAGAAAGAAAAGACTTAAAAACCCAGGTGCATCAAATTACTTTTCGGTAACCGGTGACCTGTCTCTTTTCCATCAAACGTCCAAAGTATTAATAAACAAGGACCTCTCACCATTGATCGGAAAGGAAGTTAAATGCCATGAATTTGTAGATCTTCTTTTCCACTTTCCATCGCATTTTGGATTACTTAAATCGGAGTAAGAACGAAAATGTTATTATGGTCATTAGAACTTTACTTACCTTTTGTTTACCAAATTGTGTATCATTTAAGCATTCGATAAGTAAACTTCGAATGATCATAACTTTTTTGTCTCAACTCTAATTTTTTTGATTAAAAATGCATTGAAAAGAGGAATAAAGGACTTAAAAACCCAGGTGCTTCAAATTACTTTTTGATAACCGGTGTCTGGTCCCTTTGCCATTAAACATCCAAAGTATTAATAAACAGGAACCTGTCAGCATTGATCAGAAAGGTAGTTAAATCCCATTAATTAGTAGATCTTCTTTTCCAATTTCCTTCGCATTTTGAATTACTTAAATCGGAGTTAAAACGAAAAAGTTATGGTCATTAGAACTTTACTTACCTTTTGTTTACCAAATTGTGTATCATTTAAGCAATCGATAAGTAAACTTCTAATGATCATAACTTTTTTGTCTGAACTCTAATTTTTCTTATTTAAAATGCATTGAAAAGAAGAATAAAAGACTTAAAAACCCAGGTGCTTCAAATTCCTTTTTGATAACCGGTGTCCGGTCCCTTTGCCATTAAACATCCAAAGTATTAATAAACAGCAACCTGTCAGCATTGATCAGAAAGGTAGTTAAATCCCATTAATTTGTATGTCTTCTTTAACAATTTCCTTCGCATTTTGGATTACTTAAATCGGAGTTAAAACGAAAAAGTTATGGTTATTTGAACTTTACTTACCTTTTGTTTACCAAATTGGGGATCATTTAAGCAATCGATAAGTAAACTTCAAATAACCATAACTTTGTCGTTTCAACTCTAATTTTTCTGATTTAAAATGCATTGAACAGAGAAAGAAAAGACTTAAAAACCCAGGTCCTTCAAATTACTTTTCAGTAACCGGTGACCTGTCCCTTTGTCATTAAACGTCCAAAGTATTAAAAACCAGGGACCAGTCACCATTGATCAGAAAGGTAGTTAAATGCCATGAATTTGTAGATCTTCTTTTCCACTTTCCATCGCATTTTGGATTACTTAAATCGGAGTTAAAACAAAAAAGTTATGGTCATTAGAACTTTACTTACCTTTTGTTTACCAAATTGTGTGTCATTTAAGCAATAGATAACTAAACTTCGAATTATCATAACTTTTTTGTTTCAACTCCAATTTTTCTGATTTTAAATGCATTGAAAAGAGGAATAAAAGACTTAAAAACCCAGGTGCATCAAATTACTTTTTGGTAACCGGTAACCGTGTCTTTGCCACCAAATGTCCAAAGTATTAATAAACAAGGACCTGTCACCATTGATCGGAAAGGTAGTTAAATCCCATTAATTTGTAGATCTTCTTTTCCATTTTCCGCCGCATTTCGGATTACTTAAATCGGAGTAAAAACGAAAAAGTTATGGTTATTTTAACTTTTTTACCTTTTGTTTACCAAATTGTGTATCATTTAAGCAATCGATAAAGTAAACTTCGAATGATCATAACTTTTTTGTCTCAACTCTAATTTTTCTGATTTAAAATGCATTGAACAGAGGAAGAAAAGATTTAAAAACCTAGGTGCTTCAAATTAGTTTTCGGTAACCGGTGTCCGGTCTCTTAGCCATTAAACATCCAAAGTATTAATAAACAAGAACCATTCAGCATTGATCGGAAAGGTAGTTAAATCCCATGAATTTTTAGATCTTCTTTTAAATTTTCCATCGCATTTTGGATTACTTGAAATCGGTGTTAAAACGAAAAAGTTATTGTCATTAGAACTTTACTTACCTTTTGTTTACCTAATTGTGTATCATTTCAGCAATCGATAAGTAAACTTCAAATAACCATAACTTTTTCGTTTCAACTCTAATTTTTCTGATTTAAAATGTGTTGAAAAGAGAACGAAAAGACTTAAAAACCCAGGTGCATCAAATTACTTTTCGGTAACCGGTAACTGTGTCTTTGCCACCAAACGTCCAAAGTATTAATAACCAGGGACCAGTCACCATTGATCGGAAAGGTAGTTAAATCCCATGAATTTGTAGATCTTCTTTTCCATTTTCCATCGCATTTTGGATTACTTAAATAAGAGTGAAAACGAAAAAGTTATAATCATTAGAACTTTACTTACCTTTTTTTTAACCAAATTGTGTATCATTTAAGCAATCGATAAGTAAACTTGCAAGGATCATAACTTTTTTGTTTCAACTCTAATTTTTCTGATTTTAAATGCATTGAAAAGAGGAATAAAAGACTTAAAAACCCTGGTGCATCAAATTACTTTCCGGTAACCGGTGACCGGTCTCTTTGCCATCAAACGTCCAAAGTATTAATAAACAAGGACCTCTCACCATTGATCGGAAAGGAAGTTAAATTCCATGAATTTGTAGATCTTCTCTTTAACTTTCCATCGCATTTTGGATTACTTAAATCGGAGTAAAAACGAAAAAGTTATGGTGATTAGAACTTTACTTACCTTTTGTTTACCTAATTGTGTATCATTTATGCAATCGATAAGTAAACTTCGAATGACCATAAGTTTTTCGTTTCAACTCTAATTTTTCTTATTTAAAATGCATTGAAAAGAGAAAGAAAAGACTTAAAAACCCAGGTGCATCAAATTACTTTTCGGTAACCGGTGACCGGTCTCTTTTCCATCAAACGTCCAAAGTATTAATAAACAAGGTCCTCTCACCAATGATCGGAAAGGAAGTTAAATGCCATGAATTTGTAGATCTTCTTTTCCACTTTCCATCGCATTTTGGATTAGTTAAATCGGAGTAAGAACGAAAAAGTTATGGTCATTAGAACTTTACTTACCTTTTGTTTACCAAATTGTGTGTCATTTAAGCAATCGATAAGTAAACTTCGAATGATCATAACTTTTTTGTCTCAACTCTAATTTTTCTGATTTAAAATGCATTGAAAAGAGGAATAAAAGACTTAAAAACCCAGGTGCTTCAAATTACTTTTTGGTAACCGGTGTCCGGTCCCTTTGCCATTAAACATCCAAAGTATTAATAAACAGGAACCTGTCAGCATTGATCGGAAAGGTAGTTAAATCCCATTAATTTGTAGATCTTCTTTAACAATTTCCTTCGCATTTTGGATTACTTAAATCGGAGTTAAAACAAAAAAGTTATGGTTATTTTCACTTTACTTACCTTTTATTTACCAAATTGTGTATCATTTAAGCAATTGATAAGTAAACTTCAAATGACCATAAATTTTTCGTTTCACCTCTAATTTTTCTGATTTAAAATGCATTGAACAAAGGAAGAAAGGATTTAAATACCTAGGTGCTTCAAATTACCTTTTGGTAACCGGTGTCCGGTCATTTAGCCATTAAACATCAAAAGTATTAATAAATAAGAACCATTCAGCATTGATCGGAAAGGTAGTTAAATCCCATGAATTTGTAGATCTTCTTTTAAATTTTCCAACGCATTTTGGATTACTTAAAAGTGGAGTTAAAACAAAAAAGTTATTGTCATTAGAACTTTACTTACCTTTTGTTTACCTAATTGTGTATCATTTAAGCAATCGATAAGTAAACTTCAAATAACCATAACTTTTTCGTCTCAAATCTAATTTTTCTAATTTAAAATGCATTGAAAAGAGAAAGAAAAGACTTAAAAACCCAGGTGCATCAAATTACTTTTCGGTAACCGGTAACCGTGTCTTTGCCACCAAACGTCCAAAGTATTAATAAACAAGGACCTGTCACCATTCATCGGAAAGGTAGTTAAATCCCATGAATTTGTAGATCTTCTTTTCCATTTTCCATCGCAGTTTGGATTACTTAAATCAGAGTTAAAACGAAAAAGTTATGATCATTAGAACTTTACTTACCTTTTGTTTACCAAATTGTGTAGCATTTTAGGAATTGATAAGTAAACTTCCAAGCATCATAACTTTTTTGTTTCAACTCTAATTTTTCTGATTTTAAATGCATTGAAAAGAGGAATAAAAGACTTAAAAACCCTGGTGCATCAAATTACTTTCCGGTAACCGGTGACCGGTCTCTTTGCCATCAAACGTCCAAAGTATTAATAAACAAGGACCTCTCACCATTGATCGGAAAGGAAGTTAAATGCCATGAATTTGTAGATCTTCTCTTTAACTTTCCATCGCATTTTGGATTACTTAAATCGGAGTAAAAACAAAAAACTTATGGTCATTAGAACTTTACTTACCTTTTGTTTACCTAATTGTGTATCATTTATGCAATCGATAAGTAAACTTCAAACGACCATAAGTTTTTCGTTTCAACTCTAATTTTTCTGATTTAAAATGCATTGAAAAGAGAAAGAAAAGACTTAAAAATTCAGGTGCATCACATTACTTTTCGGTAACCGGTGACCGGTCTCTTTTCCATCAAACGTCCAAAATATTAATAAACAAGGACCTCTCACCATTGATCGGAGAGGAAGTTAAATGCCATGAATTTGTAGATCTTCTTTTCCACTTTGCACCGCATTTTGGATTACTTAAATCGGAGTTAAAACGAAAAAGTTATGGTCATTATAACTTTACTTACCTTTTGTTTACCAAATTGTGTATCATTTAAGCAATCGATAAGTAAACTTCGAATGATCATAACTTTTTTGTCTCAACTCTAATTTCTCTTATTTAAAATGCATTGAAAAGAGGAATAAAAGTCTTAAAAACCCAGGTGCTTCAAATTATTTTTGATAACCGGTGTCTGGTCTCTTTGCCATTAAACATAAAAAGTATTAATAAACCGGAACCTTTCAGCATTGATCAGAAAGGTAGTTCAATCCCATTAATTTGTAGATGTTCTTTTCCAATTTCCTTCTCATTTTGGAATACTTAATTCGGAGTTAAAACGAAAAAGTTATGGTTTATTGAACTTTACTTACCTTTTGTTTACCAAATTGTGGATCATTTAAGCAATTGATAAGTAAACTTCAAATAACCATAACTTTTCGTTTCAACACTAATTTTTCTGATTTAAAATCCATTGAACAGAGAAGGAAAAGACTTAAAAACCCATGTGCTTCAAATTACTTTTCGGTAATCGGTGACCGGTCCCTTTGCCATTGAACGTCCAAAGTATTAAAAAACAAGGACCTGTCACCGTTGATCAGAAAGGTAGTTAAATGCAATGAATTTGTAGATCTTCTTTTCCACTTTCCATCGTATTTTAGATTACTTAAATCGGAGTTAAAACAAAAAAGTTATGGTCATTAGAATTTTACCTACCTTTTGTTTACGAAATTGTGTGTCGTTTAAGCAATAAATAAGTAAACTTTGAATTATCATAACTTTTTTGTTTCAACTCTGATTTTTCTGATTTTAAATGCATTGAAAAAAGGAATAAAAGACTTAAAAACCCAGGTGCTTCAAATTACTTTTTGGTAACCGGTGTCCGGTCGCTTTGCCATTAAACATCCAAAGTATTAATAAACAGGAACCTGTCAGCATTGATCGGAAAGGTAGTTAAATCCCATTAATTTGTAGATCTTCTTTAACAATTTTCTTCGCATTTTGGATTACTTAAATCAGAGTTAAAACGAAAAAGGTATGGTTATTTTCACTTTACTTACCTTTTATTTACCAAATTGTGTATCATTTAAGCAATTGATAAGTAAACTTCAAATGTCCATAAATTTTTCGTTTCAACTCTAATTTTTCTGATTTAAAATGCATTGAACAGAGGAAGAAAGGATTTAAAAACCTAGGTGCTTCAAATTACATTTTGGTAATCGGTGTCCGGTCCTTTAGGCATTAAACATCAAAAGTATTAATAAACAAGAACCATTCAGCATTGATCGGAAAGGTAGTTAAATCCCATGAATTTGTAGATCTTCTTTTAAATTTTCCATCGCATTTTGGATTACTTAAAAGTGGAGTTAAAACGAAAATGTTATTGTCATTAGAACTTTACTTACCTTTTGTTTACCTAATTGTGTATCATTTAAGCAATCGATAAGTAAACTTCAAATAACCATAACTTTTTTGTTTCAACTCTAAGTTTTCTGATTTAAAATGCATTGAAAAGAGAAAGAAAAGACTTAAAAACCCAGGTGCATCAAATTAGTTTTCGGTAACCGGTAACTGTGTCTTTGCCACCAAACGTCCAAAGTATTAATAAACAAGGACCTGTCACCATTGATCTGAAAGGTAGTTAAATCCCATGAATTTGTAGATCTTCTTTTCCATTTTCCATCGCAGTTTGGATTACTTAAATCAGAGTTAAAACGAAAAAGTTATGATCATTAGAACTTTACTTCCCTTTTGTTTACCAAATTGTGTAGCATTTTAGGAATTGATAAGTAAACTTCCAAGGATCATAACTTTTTTGTTTCAACTCTAATTTTTCTGATTTTAAATGCATTGAAAAGAGGAATAAAAGACTTAAAAACCCTGGTGCATCAAATTACTTTCCGGTAACTGGTGACCGGTCTCTTTGCCATCAAACGTCCAAAGTATTTATAAACAAAAACCTCTCACCATTGATCGGAAAGGAAGTTAAATGCCATGAATTTGTAGATCTCCTTTTCCACTTTCCATCGCATTTTGGATTACTTAAATCGGAGTTAAAACGAAAAAGTTATGGTCATTAGAACTTTACTTACCTTTTGTTTACCAAATTGTGTATCATTTAAGTAATCGATAAGTAAACTTCGAATGATCATAACTTTTTTGTCTCAACTCTAATTTTTCTTATTTAAAAAGCATTGAAAAGAGGAATAAAAGTCTTAAAAACCCATGTGCTTCAAATTACTTTTTGATAACCGGTGTCCGGTCCCTTTGCCATTAAACATCCAAAGTATTAATAAACAGGAACCTGTCAGCATTGATCAAAAAAGAAGTTCAATCCCATTAATTTGTAGATCTTCTTTTCCAATTTCCTTCGCATTTTGGATTACTTAAATCGGAGTTAAAACGAAAAAGTTATGGTTTATTGAACTTTACTTACCTTTTGTTTACCAAATTGTGGATCATTTAAACAATCGATAAGTAAACTTCAAATAACCATAACTTTTTCGTTTCAACTCTAATTTTTTTGATTTAAAATCCATTGAACAGAGAAAGAAAAGACTTAAAAACCCAAGTGCTTCAAATTACTTTTCGGTAACCGGTGACCGGTCCCTTTGCCATTGAACGTCCAAAGTATTAAAAAACAAGGACCTGTCACCATTGATCAGAAAGGTAGTTAAATGCAATGAATTTGTAGATCTTATTTTCCACTTTCCATCGCATTTTAGATTACTTAAATCGGAGTTAAAACAAAAAAGTTATGGTCATTAGAACTTTACTTACCTTTTGTTTACCAAAATTGTGTGTCATTTAAGCAATAAATAAGTAAACTTCGAATTATCATAACTTTTTTGTTTCAACTCTGATTTTTCTAATTTTAAATGCATTGAAAAGAGGAAAAAAAGACTTAAAAACCCAGGTGCTTCAAATTACATTTTGGTAACCGGTGTCCGGTCCCTTTTCCATTAAACATCCAAAGTATTAATAAACAGGAACCTGCAACACTGATCGGAAAGGTAGTTAAATCCCATGAATTTGTACATCTTCTTTTCCACTTTCCTTCGCATTTTGGATTACTTAAATCGGAGTTAAAACAAAAAAGTTATGGTTATTTTAACTTTACTTACCTTTTATTTACCAAATTGTGTATCATTTAAGCAATTGTTAAGTAAACTTCAAATGACCATAAATGTTTCTAATTTTTTTGATTTAAAATGCATTGAACAGAGGAAGAAAAGATTTAAAAACCTAGGTGCTTCAAATTACTTTTGGGTAACCGGTGTCCGGTCTCTTAGCCATTAAACATCAAAAGTATTAATAAACAAGAACCAGTCAGCATTGATCGGAAAGGTAGTTAAATCCCATGAATTTGTAGATCTTCTTTTAAATTTTCCATCGCATTTTGGATTACTTAAAATCGGAGTTCAAACGAAAAAGCTATTGTCATTAGAACTTTACTTACCTTTTGTTTACCAAATTAAGACGAAAAGGTTATGGTTATTTGAACTTTACTTTCCTTTTGTTTACCAAATTGTGTATCATTTAAGCAATTGATAAGTAAACTTCGAATGACCAAAACTTTTTCGTTTCAACTCTACTTTTTCTGATTTAAAATGCATTGAACTGAGAAAGAAAAGACTGAAAAACCCAAGTGCTTCAAATTACTTTTCGATAACCGGTGACCAGTCCCTTTGCCATTAAACGTCTAAAGTATTAAAAAACCGGGACCTATCACCATTGATCGGAAAGGTAGTTAAATTCCATGAATTTATAGATCTTCTTTTCCACTTTCCATCGCATTTTGGATTACATGAATAGGAGTTAAAACAAAAAAGTTATGGTCATTAGAGCTTTACTTACCTTTTTGTTTACCAAATTGTGTAGCATTTAATGAATCGATAAGTAAACTTCGAATGACCATAACTTTTTCATTCCAACTCTAATTTTTTTTTATTTAAAATGCATTGAAAAGAGGACAAAAAGACTTGAAAACACAGGTGCTTCAAATTGCTTTTCGGTAACCGGCGACCAATCCCTTTACCATTAAACGTCCAAGGTAATATCAACATTGATTTGTCACCATTGATCGGAAAGGTAGTTAAATGCAAGGAATTTTTAGATCTTCTTTTCCACTTTCCATCGTATTTTGGATTACTTAAATCGGAAGTAAAACAAAAAAGTTATGGTTATTAGAACTTTACTTACCTTTTGTTTACCAAATTGTGTAGCATTTAAGGAATCGATAAGTAAACTTCCAAGGATCATGACTTTTTTGTTCTAACTCTAATTTTTCTGATTTTAAATGCATTGAAGAGAGGAATAAAACACTTAAAAACCCTGGTGCATCAAATTACTTTTCGGTAACCGGTGACCGGTCTCTTTGCCATCAAACGTCCAAAGTATTAATAAACAAGGACCTCTCACCATTGATCGGAGAGGAAGTTAAATGCCATGAATTTGTAGATCTTCTTTTCCACGTTCCATTGGATTTTGGATTATTTAAATCGGAGTAGAAACGAAAAAGTTATGGTCATTAGAACTTTACTTACCTTTTGTTTACCAAATTGTGTATCATTTAAGCAATCGATAAGTAAACTTCGAATGATCATAACTTTTTTGTCTCAACTCTAATTTTTCTAATTTAAAATATATTGAAAAGAGGAATCAAAGACTTAAAAACCCAGGAGCTTCAAATTACTTTTTGGTAACCGGTATCCGGTCCCTTTGTTATTAAACATCCAAAGTATTAATAATCAGGAACTTGTCAGCATTGATCACAAAGGTAGTTAAATCCCATGAATTTGTAGATCTTCTTTTCAACTTTCCTTCGCATTTTGGATTACTTAAATCAGAGTTAAAACAAAAAAGTTATGGTTATTTTAACTTTACTTACCTTTTGTTTACCAAATTGTGTATCATTTAAGCAATCGATAAGTAAACTTCGAATGATCATAACTTTTTTGTTTCAACTCTAACTTTTCTGATTTAAAATGCATTGAAAAGAGGAATAAAACACTTAAAAACCCAGGTGCTTCAAATTACTTTTTGGTAACCGGTGACATGTCCCTCTGTTTTTATACAACCAAAGTATTAACAAACAGGGACCTGTCAGAATTAATCGGAAAGGTAGTTAAATCCAATGAATAGTTGATCTTCTTTTCCACTTTCCATCGCATTTTCGATTACTTAAATCGGAGTTAGAACGAGAAAGTTATGGTTATTTGAACTTTACTTACGCTTTGTTTACCAAATTGTGTATCATTTAAGCAATCGATAAGTAAACATCAAATGACCATAAGTTTTTCGTTTCAACTCTAATTTTTCTGAATTAAAATGCATTGAAAAGAGGAATAGAACACTTAAAAATCCAGGTGCTACAAATTACATTTTGGTAACCGGTGACCTGTCCCTTTGTTATTATACATCCAAAGTATTAATAAACAGGGACCTCTCAGAATTGATCGGAAAGGTAGTTAAATCTGATGAATTTGTTGATCTTCTTTTCCACTTTCCATCGCATTTTGGATTACTTAAATCGGAGTTAAAACGAAAAAGTTATGGTCCTTAGAACTTTTCTTACCTTTTGTTTACCAAATTGTGTATCATTTAAGCAATCGATAAGTAAACTTCAAATGATCATAACTTTTTTGTCTCAACTCTAATTTCTCTGATTTAAAATGCATTGAGAAGAGGAATAAAAGACTTAGAAACCCATGTGCTTTAAATTACTTTTTGATAACCGGTGTCTGGTCCCTTTGCCATTAAACGTCCAAAGTATTAATAAACAGGAACCTGTCAGCATCGATCAGAAAGGTAGTTAAATCCCATTAATTTGTAGATCTTCTTTTCCATTTTCCTTCGCATTTTGGATTACTTAAATCGGAGTTAAAACGAAAAAGTTATAATTATTTGAACTTTACTTACCTATTGTTTACCAAATTGTGCATCATTTAAGCAATCGATATGTAAACTTCAAATAACCATAACTTTTTCGTTTCAACTCTAATTTTTCTGATTTAAAATGCATTGAACAGAGAAAGAAAAGACTTAAAAACCCAGGTGCTTCAAATTACTTTTCGATAACCGGGGACCGGTCCCTTTGTCATTAAACGTCCAAAGTATTAAAAAACAGGGACCTGTTACCATTGATCAGAAAGGTAGTTAAATGCCATGAATTTGTAGATCTTCTTTTCCACTTTCCATCGCATTTTAGATTACTTAAATCGGAGATAAAACAAAAAAGTTATGGTCATTTGAACTTTACTTACCCTTTGTTTACCAAATTGTGTATAATTTAAGCAATCGATAAGTAAACTTCAAATGACCATAACTTTTTTGTTTTAACTCTAATTTTTCTGATTTTAAATGCATTGAAAAGAGGAATAAAACACTTAAAAACCCTGGTGCATCAAATTACTTTTCGGTAACCGGTGACCGGTCTCTTTGCCATCAAACGTCCAAAGTATTAATAAACAAGGACCTCTCACCATTGATCGGATAGGAAGTTAAATGCCATGAATTTGTAGATCTTCTTTTCCACTTTCCATCGCATTTTGGATTACTTAAATCGGAGTTAAAACGAAAAAGTTATGGTCATTAGAACTTTACTTACCTTTTGTTTACAAAATTGTGTATCATTTAAGCAATTGATAAGTAAACTTCGAATGATCATAACTTTTTTGTCTCAACTCTAATTTCTCTGATTTAAAATGCATTGAAAAGAGGAATAACAGACTTAAAAACCCATGTGCTTTAAATTACTTTTTGATAACCGGTGTCCGGTCCCTTTGCCATTAAACGTCCAAAGTATTAATAAACAGGAACCTGTCAGCATTGATCAGAAAGGTAGTTAAATCCCATTAATTTGTAGATCTTCTTTTCCAATTTCCTTCACATTTTGGATTACATAATTCGGAGTTAAAACGAAAAAGTCATGGTTATTTGAACTTTACTTACCTTTTGTTTACCAAATTGTGCATCATTTAAGCAATCGATATGTAAACTTCAAATAACCATAACTTTTTCGTTTCAACTCTAATTTTTCTGATTTAAAATGCATTGAACAGAGAAAGAAAAGACTTAAAAACCCAGGTGCTTCAAATGACTTTTCGGTAACCGGTGACCGGTCCCTTTGTCATTAAACGCCCAAAGTATTAAAAAACAGGGACCTGTCACCATTGATCAGAAAGGTAGTTAAATTCCATGAATTTGTAGATCTTCTTTTCCACTTTCCATCGCATTTTAAATTACTTAAATCGGAGTTAAAACAAAAAAGTAATGGTCACTAGAACTTACTTACCTTTTGTTTACCAAATTGTGTGTCATTTAAGCAATAGATAGGTAAACTTCGAATTATCATAACTTTTTTTGTTTCAACTCTATTTTTTCTGATTTTAAATGCATTGTAAAGAGGAATAAAAGACTTAAAAACCCAGGTGCTTCAAATTACTTTTTGGTAACCGGTGTCCGGTCTCTTTGCCATTAAACATCAAAAGTATTAATAAACAAGAACCAGTCAGCATTGATCGGAAAGGTAGTTAAATCCCATGAATTTGTAGATCTTCTTTTAAATTTTCCATCGCATTTTGGACTACTTAAAATCGGAGTTCAAACGAAAAAGTTATTGTCATTAGAACTTTACTTACCTTTTGTTTACCTAATAGTGTATCATTTATGCAATCGATAAGTAAACTTCAAATGACCAAAAATTTTTCGTTTCAACTCTAAATTTTCTGATTTAAAATGCATTGAACAAAAAAAGAAAAGATAGAAAAACCCAGGTGCTTCAAATTACTTTTCGGTAACAGGTGACCGGTCCCTTTGCCATTAAACGTCCAAAGTATTAAAAAATAGGGACCTGTCACAATTGATCGGAATGGTAGTGAAATGCCATGAATTTTTAGATCTTCTTTTCCACTTTCCATCGCATTTTGATTACTTAAATCGGAGTTAAAACGAGGAAGTTATGGTTATTTGAACTTTACTTACCTTTTGTTTACCAAATTGTGTATCATTTAAGCAATCGATAAGTAAACTTCAAATGACCAAAACTTTTTCGTCTCGACTCTAATTTTTCTGATTTAAAATGCATTGAACAGAGAAAGAAAAGACAGAAAAACCCAGGTGCATCAAATTACTTTTCGGTAACCGGTGACCGGTCCCTTTGCCATTAAACGTCCAAAGTAATAAAAAACAGGGACTTGTCACCATTGATCGGAATGGTAGTTAAATGCCAGGAATTTTTAGATCTTCTTTTCCACTTTCCATCGCATTTTGGATTACTTAAATCGGAGTTAAAACCAAAAAGTCATGGTCATTAGAACTTTACTTACCTTTTGTTTACCAAATTGTGTATCATTTAAGGAATCGATAAGTAAACTTGGAATGGCCTTAACTTTTTCGTTTCAACTCTAAATTTTCTGATTTAAAATGCATTGAAAATAGGACAAAAAGACTTGAAAACCCAGGTGCTTTAAATTACTTTTCGATAACCGGTGACCGTTCTCTTTGCCATTAAACGTCCAAAGTATTAATAAACTGGGACCTGTCACCATTGATCGAAAAGGTAGTTAAATCCCATGAATTTGTAGATCTTCTTTTCCACTTTCCATTGCATTTTGGATTACTTAAATCGGAGTTAAAACGAAAAAGTTATGGTCTTTAGAACTTTACTTACCTTTTGTTTACCAAATTAAGACGAAAAGGTTATGGTTATTTGAACTTTACTTTCCTTTTGTTTACCAAATTGTGTATCATTTAAGCAATTGATAAGTAAACTTCGAATGACCAAAACTTTTTCGTTTCAACTCTACTTTTTCTGATTTAAAATGCATTGAACTGAGAAAGAAAAGACTGAAAAACCCAAGTGCTTCAAATTACTTTTCGATAACCGGTGACCAGTCCCTTTGCCATTAAACGTCTAAAGTATTAAAAAACCGGGACCTATCACCATTGATCGGAAAGGTAGTTAAATTCCATGAATTTATAGATCTTCTTTTCCACTTTCCATCGCATTTTGGATTACATGAATAGGAGTTAAAACAAAAAAGTTATGGTCATTAGAGCTTTACTTACCTTTTTGTTTACCAAATTGTGTAGCATTTAATGAATCGATAAGTAAACTTCGAATGACCATAACTTTTTCATTCCAACTCTAATTTTTTTTTATTTAAAATGCATTGAAAAGAGGACAAAAAGACTTGAAAACACAGGTGCTTCAAATTGCTTTTCGGTAACCGGTGACCAATCCCTTTACCATTAAACGTCCAAGGTAATATCAACATTGATTTGTCACCATTGATCGGAAAGGTAGTTAAATGCAAGGAATTTTTAGATCTTCTTTTCCACTTTCCATCGTATTTTGGATTACTTAAATCGGAAGTAAAACAAAAAAGTTATGGTTATTAGAACTTTACTTACCTTTTGTTTACCAAATTGTGTAGCATTTAAGGAATCGATAAGTAAACTTCCAAGGATCATAACTTTTTTGTTTCAACTCGACATTTTCTGATTTTAAATGCATTGAAAAGAGGAATAAAAGACTTACAAACCCAGGTGCTTCAAATTACTTTTCGGTAACCGGTGACTGATCCCTTTGCCATTAAACCTCCAAGGTAATATAAACATTGACCCATCACCATTGATCGGAAAGGTAGTTAAATGCCAGGAATTTTTAAATCTTCTTTTCCACTTTCCATCGCATTATGGATTACTTAAATCGGAGTTAAAACAAAAAAGTTATGGTCATTAGAACTTAACTTACCTTCTGTTTACCAAATTGTGTAGCATTTAAGGAATCGATAAGTAAACTTCGAATGACCATAACTTTTTCGTTTCAACTCTAATTTTTCTGATTTAAAATGCATTGAGAAGAGGGCAAAAAGACTTGAAAACCCAGGTCCTTCAAATTACTTTTCGATAAACGGTGACCGGTCCCTTCTCCATTAAACGTCCCAAGTATTAATAAACAAGGACCTGTCACCATTGACCGGAATGGTAGTTAAATTTCATGAATTCGTAGATCTTCTTTTAAATTTTTCATCGCATTTTGGATTACTTAAAATCGGAGTTAAAACAAAAAGTTATTATCATTAGAACTTTACTTACCTTTTGTTTACCTAATTGTGTATCATTTAAGCAATCGATAAGTAAAGTTCAAATGACCATAACTTTTTCGTTTCAACTCTAATTTTTCTGAGAAAAAATGCATTGAAAAGAGAAAGAAAGGACTTAAAAACCCATGTGCATCAAATTACTTTTTGGTAACCGGTAACCGTGTCTTTACAATCAAACGTCCAAAGTATTATTAAACAAGGACCTCTCACCATTGATCGGAAAGGAAGTTAAATGCCATGAATTTGTAGATCTTCTTTTCCACTTTCCAACGCATTTTGGATTACTTAAATCGGAGTTAAAACGAAAAAGTTATGATCCGTAGAACTTTACTTACCTTTTGTTTACCAGATTGTGTATCCTTCAAGCAATCGATAAATAAACTTCGAATAACCATAACTTTTTCGTTTCAACTCTATTTTTTCTGATTTAAAATGCATTGAAAAGAGGAATAAAACACTTAAAAATCCAGGTGCTTCAAATTACTTTTTGGTAACCGGTGACCTGTCCCTTTGTTCTTATACATCCAATGTATTAATAAACAGTGACCTGTCAGAATTGATCGGAAAGGTAGTTAAATCCGATGAATTTGTTGATCTTCTTTTCCACTTTCCATCGCATTTTGGATTACTTAAATCGGAGTTAAGACGAGAAAGTTATGGCTAATTGAACTTTACTTACCTTTTGTTTACCAAATTGTGTAGCATTTAAGGAATCGATAAGTAAACTTCCAAGGATCATAACTTTTTTGTTTCAACTCTACTTTATCTGATTTTAAATGCATTAAAAAGAGGAATAAGAGACTTAAAAACCCAGGTGCTTCAAATTACTTTTTGGTAACCGGTGACCGGTCCCTTTGTTATTATACATCTAAAGTATTAATAAACAAAAACCTATCAGAATTGATCGGAAAGGTAGTTACATGATATGAATTTGTAGATCTTCTTTTCCACTTTCCATCGCATTTTGGATTACTTAAATCGGAGTTAAAACAAAAAAGTTACGGTCATTAGAACTTTACTTACCTTTTGTTTACCAAATTGTGTAGCATTTAAGGAATCGATAAGTAAACTTCAAATGACCATAAGTTTTTCGTTTCAACTCTAATTTTTCAGATTTAAAATGCATTGAAAAGAGGACAAAAAGACTTGAAAACCAAGGTGCTTCAAATTACTTTTCGGTAATCGGTGACCGATCCCTTTGCCATTAAACGTCCAAGGTATTAATAAACAAGGACCTCTCACCATTGATCGGAAAGGAAGTTAAATTCCATGAATTTGTAGATCTTCTTTTCCACTTTCCACCCATTTTGGATTACTTAAATCGGAGTTAAAACAAAAAAGTTATGGTCATTAGAACTTTACTTACCTTTTGTTTACCAAATTGTGTATCATTTAAGCAATCGATAAGTAAACTTCACATGACCATAACTTTTTCGTTTCAACTCTAATTTTTCTGATTTAAAATGCATTGAACAAAGAAGGAAAAGACTTAAAAACCCAGGTGCTTCAAATTACTTTTCGGTAACCGGTGACCGGTCCCTTTGCCATTAAACATCCAAAGTATTAAAAAATAGGGACCTGTCACCATTGATCGAAAAGGTAGTTAAATGCCATGAATTTGTAGATCTTCTTTTCCACTTTCCATCGTATTTTGGATTACTTAAATCGGAGTTAAAACAAAAAAGTTAGGGTCCTTAGAACTTTACTTACCTTTTGTTTACCAAATTGTGTATCATGTAAGCAATCGATAAGTAAACTTCAAATGACCGTAAATTTTTCGTTTCAACTCTAATTTTTTCTAATTTAAAGTGCATTGAAAAGAGGAAAAAAACACTTAAAAATCCAGGTGCTTCAAATTACTTTTTGGTAACCGGTGACCTGTCCGTTTGTTATTATACATCCAAAGTATTAATAAACAGGGACCAGTCAGAATTGATCGGAAAGGTAGTTCAATCCATTGAATTTGTTGATCTTCTTTTCCACTTTCCATCGCATTTTGGATTACTTAAATCGGAGTTAAGACGAGAAAGTTATGGTTATTTGAAATTTACTTACCTTTTGTTTACCAAATTGTGTATCATGTAAGCAATCGATAAATAACTTCTAATGATCATAACTTTTTCGTTTCAACTCTAATTTTTCTGATTTAAAATGCATTGAACAGTGAAAGAATAGACTTAAAAACCCAGGTGCTTCAAATTACTTTTCGGTAACCGGTGACTGGACCCTTCGCCATTAAACGTCCAAAGTATTAAAAAACAGGGACCTGTCACCATTGATGGGAAAGGTAGTTAAATGCCATGAAATTGTAGATCTTGTTTTCCACTTTCCATCGCATTTTGGATTACTGAAATCGGAGTTAAAACAAAAATGTTATGGTCATTAGAACTTTCCTTACCTTTTGTTTACCAAATTGTGTATCATTTAAGCAATCGATAAGTAAACTTCAAATGACCATAACTTTTTCGTTTCAACTCTAATTTTTCTCATTTAAGATGCATTGAACAGAGAAGGAAAAGACTTAAAAACCCAGTTGCTTCAAATTACTTTTCGGTAACCGGTGGCCGGTCCCTTTGCCATTAAACGTCCAGAGTATTAAAAAACAGGGACCTGCAACCATTGATAGGAAAGGTAGTTAAATGCCATGAATTTGTAGATCTTCTTTTCCACTTTCCATCATATTTTGGATTACGTAAATCGGAGTTAAAACAAAAAAGTTGTGGTCATTAGAACTTTACTTACCTTTTGTTTACCAAATTGTGTAGCATTTAAGGAATCGATAAGTAAACTTCCAAGGATCATAACTTTTTTGTTTCAACTCTACTTTATCTGATTTTAAATGAATGGAAAAGAGGAATAAAAGACTTACAAACCCAGGTGCTTCAAATTACTTTTCGGTAACCGGTGACCGGTCCCTTTGTTATTATACATCCAAAGTATTAATACACAGGGACCTGTTAAAATTGATTGGAAAGGTAGTTAAATGCAATGAATTTGTAGATCTTCCTTTCCACTTTCCATCGCATTTTGGATTACTTAAATCGGACTTAAAACAAAAAAGTTATGGTCATTAGAACTTTACTTACCTTTTGTTTACCAAATTGTGTAGCATTTAAGGAATCGATAAGTAAACTTCGAATGACCATAACTTTTTCTTTTCAACTCTAATTTTTCTGATTTAA
Organism: Paratinospora sagittata; assembly: GCA_035771175.1. NCBI lineage: Eukaryota > Viridiplantae > Streptophyta > Magnoliopsida > Ranunculales > Menispermaceae > Paratinospora > Paratinospora sagittata. The sequence goes on from JAYMFD010002041.1 coordinate 47,594, forward strand.
AATGCATTGGAAAGAGGATAAAAAGACTTGAAAACACAGGTGCTTCAAATTACTTTTCCGTACCCGGTGACCGATCCCTTTTCCATTAAACGTCCAAGGTAATATAAACATTGACCCGTCACCATTGATCAGAAAGGTAGTTAAATGCCAGGAATTTTTAGATCTTCTTTTCCACTTTCCATCGCATTTTGGATTACTTAAATCGGAGTTAAAACAAAAAAGTTATGGTCATTAGAACTTAACTTACCTTTTGTTTACGAAATTGTGTAGCATTTAAAGAATCGATAAGTAAACTTCGAATGACCATAACTTTTTCGTTTCAACTCTAATTTTTCTGATTTAAATTGCATTAAGAAGAGGACAAAAAGACTTGAAAACCCACGTGCTTCAAATTACTTTTCGGTAACCGATGACCGGTCCCTTCGCCATTAAACATCTCAAGTATTAATAAACAGGGACCTATCACCATTGACCGGAAAGGTAGTTAAATTTCAGGAATTTGTAGATCTTCTTTTAAATTTTTCATCGCATTTTAGATTACTTAAAATCGGAGTTAAAACGAAAAAGTTATTGTCATTAGAACTTTACTTACCTTTTGTTTACCTAATTGTGTATCATTTAAGCAATCGATAAGTAAACTTCAAATGACCATAACTTTTTCGTTTCAACTCTAATTTTTCTAATTTAAATTGCATTGAAAAGAGGAGTAAAACACTTAAAAATTCAGGTGCTTCAAATTACTTTTTGGTAACCGATGACCGGTCCCTTTGTTATTATACATCTAAAGTATTAATAAACAGGGACCTGGCAGAATTGATCGGAAAGGTAGTGAAATCCAATGAATTTGTTGATCTTCTTTTCCGCATTCCATCGCATTTTGGATTACTTAAATCGGAGTTAAAACAAAAAAGTTACGGTCATTAGAACTTTACTTACCTTTTGTTTACCAAATTGTGTAGCATTTAAGGAATCGATAAGTAAACTTCAAATGACCATAATTTTTTCGTTTCAACTCTAATTTTTCAGATTTAAAATGCATTGAAAAGAGGACAAAAAGACTTGAAAACCAAGGTGCTTCAAATTACTTTTCGGTAACTGGTAAATGTGTCTTTGCAATCAAACGTCCAAAGTATTAATAAACAAGGACCTCTCACCATTGATCGGAAAGGAAGTTAAATGCCATGAATTTGTAGATCTTCTTTTCCACTTTCCAATGCATTTTCGATTACTTAAATCGGAGTTAAAACGAAAAAGTTATGATATGTAGAACTTTACTTACCTTTTGTTTACCAAATTGTGTATCCTTTAAGCAACTTTCCAACGCATTTTCGAATGACCATAACTTTTTCGTTTCAACTCTAATTTTTCTGATTAAAAATGCATTGAAAAAAGGAATAAAACACTTAAAAATCCTGGTGCTTCAAAATACTTTTTGGTAACCGGTGATCTGTCCCTTTGTTATTATACATCCAAAGTATTAATAAACAGGGACCTGTCAGAATTGATCGGAAAGGTAGTTAAATCCGATGAATTTGTTGATCTTCTTTTCCACTTTCCATCGCATTTTGGATTACTTAAATCGGAGTTAAGACGAGAAAGTTATTGTCACACCCCGCCCGGACGCGCCTAAGCCGACGGTACACTCACGGACGGGGCGCGCATTTGGAACAATCATAATGGTAATAACAGAGTGCGCAGTGGAAATACGGTACAAAGTACAAATCTGATTTCATTTAATTCAGAATACTTTTGTACATAAAATGGTCTAGGGGACATACTCCCAAAATCCCCAATGAATCATACAAAGGGTACAAAATGTGGGCCCCATAACCTGCACCCAGTCCACCCTAATTTCCTGTAAAAGATTTGATAATATTGGAGGGAGCTTAACGCGCTCAGTGGGTAAATAATGCATGAGTATAACAATTAATAAAGCATACTTCAATATCAAATATCTTAAAATACACATGTGAGCATCATAATCAATCAAATGTATGTATGCATGACACCGTCGCGTATTAATGGTTTGATGAGCGTACATCGCCCGAATTCATGTACAGGAACGATGCTCTGAATTCACGTACTAATGTCCCTCCCCGGGTGTAGCCGGGTTCTCATGTACGTCCTTCTCCAGAGAAATATAATGAATAGTGAGCAATGCTTCTAACTATTCTATGAGTCATAAACCATATACGTCCCTAGGTGGTGATATGTATGATGCCAATGCATGAACTGGTCTAGTCTACTGGTCTGGTCTTTCTTGACATTTAGACTGACTTTGGCAGCGTCTGGTGAACCTTATCAAGGTCGGTATCACGACGTGCAAGATTAGGACATTCAGTATTACTGTATAAGCTGATAGCTTTCAATAAGACCAACTAGATCAGTCCCCAGTTGGCAGGTGAGACACAAGGTCTGCTTAAATACCAATCGCCTAGAGCAGCCCGCTGCCTCCCATTCACAATTTAAAGTTACTGAGGACAAGACCGAGTCTAGTTGAGTCAGATTGACTACAATCCGGCATTATAACAGTGCAATACATGAATTCCAAATATACAAGCATATGTGCGGCAGTATAAACAGTATATGACATAATGCAGTGTAAATGAATAGTAGACATAATAATAATTGAATGTAAAATTTAATAAAAGTTATGAAACACGCGAACCTATGTTTCGTTCCCCACCTTCAGATCTGGTGCTTTTCTCCAGACAGAACTTCGTTGCACCGCTTTCAGATCTGGCGCTTTCCTCCAGACAGAACTTTGTTGCACCGCACTGAGAGTCTCGATTAGAGAGTCTCAAAAACTAAAAACTTAGAATGCGTGGAAAGGAGAAGAAAAATCACAAGAGAAGGTGATTTGGTGTGAGAAATGAGAAATGAGGAGGTTTCTTATATAGAGATTTTTGAGCCTGAACGTTCTGGCATGGCGGCTGAACGTTCTGGCATGGCGGCTGAACGTTCTGGCATGGCGGCTGAACGTTCTGGCATGGCGGCTGAACGTTCTGGCCTGCGCCTGAACGTTCTGGCATGGCGCCTGAACGTTCTGGCATGGCGCCTGAACGTTCTGGCATGGCGCCTGAACGTTCTGGCATGAGCCTGAACGTTCTGGCATGGCGCCTGAACGTTCTGGCATGCGCCTGAACGTTCTGGCCTGGCGCCTGAACGTTCTGGCGTTGCCCAAATAGTAAAAATTTCAAATAGTAATTTTTTTTTTTTTTGTGAAATACAGGGTATTACACTCTACCCCCCTTAAAGGGATTTCGCCCTCGAAATCAAGTCAAGTAGTGATGGGGGTTGTCGGCTTGAGAAGTAGCCGCAGGCTGTGAATGAGGCCACTGCATGTGTGCAATACTCTATCCATTGATATTATTTTCAGACATCTGGTAGTTATTGAAGTGAAACAATGTATCAAGATAGGTATAAACAATGTTTCATCCTGATATTGATAAGTGAAAATAATACAACGTATCACTTCATCAGTTGGTACTAGAAAACAATTGAGGGTATTTTTGTTTAATTGTTGATTCTAGTTCCCATGTTGCTTCCTCTACGCTGTGGTGATCCCAGAGCACTTTCACAAGTGGTATGCTACGGCGCCGTAGTTCTTGAGTTTTTCTATCTAAAATATGGATTGCTTTCTCCTGGTACGTATTTCCTTCCTCAACCCGAACCTCGACTAAAGGGATGATATGCGAAGGATCAGGACGATACTTGTGAAGCATAGATACGTGAAAAACGTCATGAACCTTAGGCATGGATGATGGAAGGGACAGACGATAAGCAAGTTTGCCAATACGTTCAATGATCGAAAATGGACCGATATATCGCGGGGAGAGCCTGCCTTTGATCCCAAAGCGTTTGACACCTCTTGTGGGCTGGACTTTCAGAAAAATAAAGTCCCCCTTATCAAATTCTAGAGGTTGTCGCCGCTTGTCAGCATAGCTCTTCTGTCGACTTTGTGCAACACGAAGCCGTTCCTTTACGAGTGTGATCTTTTCAGAAGTCTCTTGTACTAGTTCAGGGCCTAACTGCGGTCGATCTGCCATATCTAACCAGCATATCGGAGATCTGCAAGGCCGACCATAGAGAGCCTCGTATGGTGCCATGCCGATACTAGTTTGGTAGTTGTTGTTGTATGCAAACTCAGCTAGATGCAAATACTTTGCCCATCCGTCATGAAAGTCCAAAATGCAGCATCGTAACATGTCTTCTAAGATTTGGATAAGCCGCTCTGACTGCCCATCAGTTTGAGGGTGGAAGGCTGTGCTCATAGTGATCTTAGAACCCATTCTATTTTGGAAACTTTGCCAAAAGTTGGATGTGAATCGAGGGTCTCGATCAGAGACGATCGTGAGTGGTATGTCATGAAGGCGTACGATCTCTCTTTCATAGAGTTCTGCAAGTTTGGCGGGATTATCCGTGAACTTTATTGGCAAGAGGTGTGCAGACTTGGTAAGTCTGTCAATGATAACCCAGATAGCATCTTGCCCTTTATTATTTCGAGGTAATGATATAACAAAATCCATTGCGATGTTTTCCCATTTCCATTCTCTAATAGGTAACGGCTGGAGAAGGCTAGAGGGAAGTCTTCGTTCTGCCTTAACTTTCTGGCAAACAAGACATCGGGCAACGAAGTCTGCAATTTCCTTCTTCATACCAGAAAACCAGAATTGTCACTTGACATCCTGGTACATCTTGTCACCCCCAGGATGCATAGCGTATCTCGAACAGTGCATCTCAGTAAGCACGTCTTTCCGAACCTCAGAATCGTTCGGAAGACAAAGACATTGTTTTATAGAAAACGGCTCCGTCGTCAGAGACTAACCAATGAGGAAGGTCTTGCCCGCTGAGTAGAAGTTCTCGTTTCTCCATTAACATAGGGTCATTGGCCTGAGTAGCGGAAATCTTGCGAACGAGGTCAGAGGTAGCTGATAATTGAGAGAGTCGTGGTCTTGGTCCTTCTATGTTCAGTTGTAGGTTAAAGTTCTCCAACTCTGTAGCCAACTTTCCCATTTCGTAGTTAAGAGTGCAAGCAACATAAGATTTTCTACTCAGGGCATCAGCCACAACATTGGCCTTTCCGGGATGGTACTAGAGTTGAAAGTCATAATCTTTCAAGAATTCCAACCATCGTCTTTGGCGGAGGTTTAGGTCTCGCTGAGTGTATATGTACTTAAGACTCTTGTGATCCGAGAAGACCTCAAACCGTTCACCGTATAGATAATGACGCCATAACTTGAGTGCAAAGACGACAGCGGCATGTTCTAAGTCATGCGTTGGGTAATTACCCTCATGAATCTTCAGTTGTCTGGACGCATATGCAACCACTTGGCCTTCTTGCATTAGCACGGCACCTAAGCCTTGGAGGGAGGCGTCGGTGTATAATGAAAATCCAATTGCATTTCTTGGAGTGATAAGTACAGGTGCTGTCGTGAGGCGTTTCTTCAATTCCTGAAATGATGCTTCACTGGCGGAATTCCAGATAAATCGCACGTCTTTTCGAGTGAGCTTGGTCATAGGTTCAGCAATCTTTGAGAAATCCTTGATGAAGCGTCTGTAATAGCCAGCCAAACCAAGAAAACTCCTAATCTGAGTAACAGTGGTAGGCTGCTTCCAGTTTAGAACTGCTTCAACCTTAGAAGGATCGACCTCAATGCCATTGCCTGAAACCACATGGCCTAGGAATTGAACTCTCTTGGCCCAAAATTCGCATTTACTCAACTTTGCATACAATTGGTGGCTTCTCAAGGTCTGGAGGACTATCTCCAAATGTAGTTTATGGTCTTCCTCGGTGGAGGAATATATCAAGATGTCATCCACAAAAACGACCACAAATTGATCTAAGTATAACCGGAATATGCGATTCATCAAATCCATGAATGCTGCAGGGGCGTTTGTTAGACCAAACGGCATAACTAAGAATTCGTAATGACCGTACCGAGTTTTGAACGCCGTCTTGGTGATGTTCGATTCTCGGATTCGGAGTTGGTGATAACCGGACCGTAAATCAATCTTAGAGAAGTATTTTGCATCTCTAAGTTGGTCGAACAAGTCATCGATCCTGGGTAACGGATATCTGTTCTTGATGGTGACGTTATTCAACTTGCGATAATCGATGCAAAGTCGTAACGAACCATCCTTTTTGCGAACAAACAGAACTGGAGCGCCCCAGGGTGAAGAACTCTTTCGATTGAAGCCATTACTCTCTAATTCCTGAAGTTGTTTGTCTAATTCGACCAGTTCAACATTTGACATTCTGTATGGTGGAATTGAGATAGACCAGGAAGGTCATTAAGAAAAACAGTTGGGAATTCAGATACGACTGGAACATCGCGTACTTCGGGAGGGTACAGAGCTGGTGATTCATTGCCGTCACCAAGAGACAACGCTCGAAGTTGTGACTTGAGAAGTGCAACTGTTGATTTGTGTATCCATTTCCTTGTTCCCTGAATCTTGACAAACTCTCCTGTAGGCAAAGTTAACTGAACTTGCTTGTTCATACAGTCGATCTTTGCATTCAGTGGTGTGAGCCAGTCCATGCCGAGGATGATGTCGAAGTCTTCAAAATCCATCACAAAAAGATCGGCATTTATTATCTGTTCGGACATTCGAAGCTCACATCGAGAACACTGCAAATTCAGGTCAGTACCCGATCCGAACGGTGATGTGACATGGAGTGTAATGTTTGTGGGTTCAGGATGCAGGCCTAAATGTCGTACCAATGCTGATGATATAAAAGAATGCGTAGCACCTGAATCAAACAAAACATGCACCATTGTATTGAACAAAGGAAAAGTACCTTCGACGACATTATTGTCTGGGAGGGGTTGGTGAGCAATGGCATATGCTCTGCCCTGATTCCGTGGACCCTGGTTCTGCTGGGTCTGCCTGGGTTGGGCATGAACAGCAGGTGGTGCTTGTTGGACTGCAATAGCCGGAATAGGTTGCTGAAGGTGAGGAGAAAGATGTTTTACATGGCCTTTCTGGCCGCAGTTGTAACAAGTCGGCCTGTATTGCTGATGGTTTTGCTGGCCATTCTGATTATTGTGCTGGCCTTGTTGATTGTGGTGTCGGCCACCACCTCTGCCATTGCCATTGCTACGGCCACCTAGTCCATAACGACCGCCACGGCCATGATTTCGGAAACCCTAGTGGTTAGAGTTAAAAGGTTCAGCCGCAGGTGTTGTGCCTTCATTCTTCGAAATCGGGGCTGGGAAGGCTGGGTTTTGATTGTAGTAGGGCTTTTTCCTGTTGCCCTGTTGTGAGCCGTGTGGGGAAAATGTTGCAGGCCGTTTGCCCTTATTCATTCGCTGTTCTTGTAAGAGCTTCTCTTGTTCAAAGTTCATGGCCTTGTCAACAACCTCCTTGTAAATCTTGATGTCCAAGATCGATAAGGCTTGCCGAATGTCATGGCGAAGGCCATTATAAACTTTCTTGGACTTATCTCGCTCCGTTGAGATGGTGGAGGGAGAGTAGACAGATAATTCTTTGAATTTTCCAGCATATTCTCTGACGGTCATGGTGCCCTGATATAACTTAGCAAATTCCTGGCGCTTCTGCTTTGTCACCGCACTGGGAAAATACTCATCCATAAACATTGACTCAAACTATTGCCAAGTCATATCTGCTATATTGACCTGTGGGTCTTCTTTCACTGTGAGCCACCATTTGTTTGCTCCACCAACAAGTTGGTAAGTTGCTAGTGGAATTTTGCGAGTCTCATCGACTCCCATTGCATCAAGAGCCTTCTTTGACTCATCTAGCCACTTTTGCACCTCATCAGGATCAATGGTGCCATCGAAAGTAAGAGGTTGTAGTCGCTTGTATTTAGTAATATGATCGGTTTGAGCTTCTGACCCAAATTTTACAGGTGCGTGAGCCGTGGCAACCTGACTGGCTGCGGTCTCACGAACAGCAGTTTGAACAGTGACCTTCATCGCCTCAATAAATCCAGCGAAGAAGGTTTCAATGCTGGAAGGCATGGCAAAAGGTGCGGGTGGTGGTGGTATTGCCTGCCCAGATGTAGTGACAGTGGTTGGTGTGGCCTGTGCTGTTGTCGGAGGCGGCGGTTCCTGAATCTCAGGAGGTGCCTCCACTGCTGGACGAACAGCACGTGGCCTTCCTCTCTTCCTGGTTTGCATTGTCTCACTGGCAAAGAGAAAAGGAAAACCAAGATTTAGGAACTGTAGCCAAGTATAATGTTAGAATATGCTCAGCAACAATTTCGAGAGTGCTGCAATATTAAAATCACCTATTTTTTCTAAGTATAGTGTAAGGTTTTTGTTGAGGAATCAAAGAATCTTATATAACTCGTATGTTTGGCCATGGTGTAAAAAAAACAAGGGTAGAACGTTTATATAATAAGTACAAATCTTTGCAAGTATTTAAAATGATTTGGCTGTGGTCTTTGTGAACATACATATATTTTATTGAAACACCATACGAGTCATAAAAAGTCTAAGATGTGCCTCGGTAAATATCCTGATCTAACGTTCTATCGCAAGCTTATGCATTCAAACGCTTACTCTTAGTCTGTTCAATTATTATCCAAGTTCATGTGTCCCATACCACATGATTTTGGCAATAAGGGTGTAAACCAAGTTAAGTTGTATGAACACGGTCTCTAAAACATTGGCTGAATAGAAGTTCACTAATAGTATCGTCCAAATTTACTCGTCCCATACCGTGTAAACTTAGTGATAATATTAGTAATGCAACTGTCTCCAAATGTTTCTTTTCACACAAGGTCATGGGTTTTCTTACTTCCACATTTTATTTAGTATCATCCAATTTTGTTGTGTCCCATACCACTCCAAAGTTAGTGATACAAAAGAAAGAATGGTTGTAAGTCGGCCCACCAAAGATAGTCTTAAACAAAACATTTCATTCATATATAATAGAAAAATTTACATTGCCAGTAATCAATTTTGACGTTCTTGCCTACCACCATTTCTTCGAGATCTACTGTTATGTACAGAATGACTACTAACAGAAGGTTGAGAGTTTGCCCGCTCTGCGTTGGAGTTTTGCAAACGAGTTAATACATGATTGTGGCTCTCTTTCAGTGCAGCAATATTGGATGCCATTTCATCTAACCGTTCAAGTAGGTTAGTCGGTTGTCCCATTGGTGGTTGATGGGTTGGTTGTCTCGTAGGTGAAGGGTAGGCCATAGGCATTGGAGGAAAGTATTGGTTGTATGGGTGGTTCAGAGGTGGAACATAGCTGTATTGATTGTGCGGGGATCCCCTAACCGGAACCCCTTGGATAATTTGGTTTGTTTGAGATGAAAAAGTTGGAAACAATGGGCTCATTGGAATGTTTGGCCCTCCAAGATTTGGTGAGGCCCAGTACTGTTGTTGTTGGTTTACAGGAACTTGTGGAACTGGCTGATACTGTACCGCAGAAGGTGGAAATCTTTGGTACGAAGTGTTGCCTTGAGTTGGCACGTTCCAAGTTGGTGGATTTGCTTGTGTACCTTGTCTATCATGACTTTGTATTGGCGAATTTAGTGTGGCATATAATTCTTCGTCAGTAAGTGGTCGATCAGTTGGATCACTATTCAGGGCTGGGTCTGATGTAGGATTTGGATTTGAGTCATTATTGGGGCCTTCTGTGACAGGCATCTTGCGTCGACAATTGCGAAGGCAACGCCCGTGCTTGTCTCTCATTCTTTCGGCAGTTCTTATTGTCGCGCTGAATACCTCTTCGTTAGTTACCCCTCCACCTGTGCCATATGTCTTGAAGATAGAGGATGTTGTAACTGGTTCAGTGATCAGCTTTGACGTTCCATCGAAAGTGTCAACGTTGGCCTCGTGAAGTATCCTCATAATCAAGACTCCGTAGCCGAGGAATTCCTTCTTTAAAGGGTTTTGAATCACCCTCAACATTTGTTGGATGATGATGTGTGGTAGGGAGACTTTTATGTTCTTCTCTATGCAATACAGCACAAGGAGTTGGGCCCTTGACATAGTGCCCCTAGTGCCCCTTTCTGACAAGATGTTGCCGTATACAATCTTTCCGAGGCCGACAAGAGATGGCTTAAGATGATTGTTTGGGAGGTTGGTGTATATTGATTGAGTGTATGGCTCTTTGGCGAGGGAATTGAACAGTTGTGCATTAGATTCTGCGATCGCTGCAACTGTCTGGGGGTCATGTGGATCAATAATCAGTTCTTCAATCGGAATCTCCAAAAGGCGAGCAATAATCTCGATATTGATAGGAATTGTCGTTCCCATGATTGTTGTCTCTAAGTGAGGGCTGATCGCATCTCCGTGAAGTCCCACGTAATTCATGGCTTCATAGAAGGATCTAACCAAGTTGTAAGAGACTTGACCCTCGACTTTGGTTATATTTAACCAATCCAGTGTTGCGAGTTTGTCATGAAGGATTGGACGGAGGCGGAGATCGCTATTGTCGATGCTCCTCATGGTCACAACCTCTCGTTTGGACAATTCCATTAGTCTAGTGGGAGTTGGTTCCCTGCTAGTAGAAGTTGTTCCCTCCCTTGAGGTCATTCTTTTGCTGAAAGGAAAAATAAATTTGTGTGAAAGACACAAAATATATTCCTAATATTTTTAAGAGTTATGCCTTGTCTACTAGACATTATTTTCGAGTTTTCTGTTATGTTTATGCCATCATGAAATTTTCTTCATTAGTGATTAGATGTATATATGTCATATTCACATGTATAGACATATCGACTCATAACTATATATAGTTTCCAAAAATCAACTATTTGAAATAAGTATATATGTCGTATTCACATATGAATGTACAGACATATTTAATCATAATTATATATATAGTTTTCATAAAGCAACTATATATATATATTTGAAATTTAGACTATATAAAAATCATATATAGTTATTTTTAATCTTAACTATATATAGAAGTCATATATATAGTTTTAGATATATCAAATAAATTATTTTTATTTTTATTTTTATTTTTTTCAAAATTATTTTTTTTAATAGTGTTGTTTTTGAATAAAAAAATTTCAAATAGTAAATTTTTTTATTTTTATTTTTATTTTTTTTTCAAAATTTTTTTTGAATAGTGTTGTTTTTCAATAAAAAAATTTCAAATAGTAATTTTTTTTTTTTTCGAATAAATAATTTTCAAAAAAATAAAAAAATTTTCGAATAAATAATTTTGGAAAAATAAAATTTTTTTCGAAATATTATTTTTTTATTTTTTTTTTACGTACCTCATATACACTAATGTATATAGATACATATATTCAATAATAACTACACATATAGTTTCTAATAAATTATGACTATATGTATATTTAAATCAACTATAGTTTCTTTCCCTAATTTGGTGAACTTGGGCGGGCCGTGGAACGTACGCTCTGATACCATTAAATGTCACACCCCGCCCAGACGCGCTTAAACCGGCGGTACACTCACGGACGGGGTGCGCATTTGGAACAATCATAATGTTAATAACAGAGTGTGCAGCGGAAATACGGTACACAGTACAAATCTGATTTCATTTAATTCAGAATACTTTTGTACATAAAATGGTTTAGGGGACATACTCCCAAAATCCCCAATGAATCATACAAAGGGTACAAAATGTGGGCCCCATAACCTGCACCCAGTCCACCCTAATTTCCTGTGAAAGATTTGATAATATTGGAGTGAGCTTAACGCGCTCAGTGGGTAAATAATGCATGAGTATAACAATTAATAAAGCATACTTCAATATCAAATATCTTAAAATACACATGTGAGCATCATAATCAATCAAATGTATGTATGCATGACACCGTCGCGTATTAATGGTTTGATGAGCGTACATCGCCTGAATTCATGTACAGGAACGATGCTCTGAATTCACGTACTAATGTCCCTCTCCGGGTGTAGCCGGGTTCTCATATACGTCCTTCTCCAGAGAAATATAATGAATAGTGAGCAATGCTTCTAACTATTCTATGAGTCATAAACCATATACGTCCCTAGGTGGTGATATGTATGATGCCAATGCATGAACTGGTCTACTCTACTGGTCTGGTTTTTCTTGACATTTAGACTGACTTTGGCAGCGTCTGGTGATCCTTATCAGGGTCGGTATCACGACGTGCAAGATTAGGACATTCAGTATTAATGTATAAGCATATAGCTTTCAATAAGACCAACTAGATCAGTCCCCAGTTGAGAGGTGAGACACAAGGTCTGCTTAAATACCAATCGCCTAGAGCAGCCCGCTGCCTCCCGTTCACTATTTAAAGTTACTGAGGACAAGATCGAGTCTAGTTGAGTCAGATTGACTACAATCCGGCATTATAACAGTGCAATACATGAATTCCAAATATACAGGCATATGTGCGGCAGTATAAACAGTATATGACATAATGCAGTGTAAATAAATAGTAGACATAATAATAATTGAATGTAAACATTAATAAAAGTTATGAAACACGCAAACCTATGTTTCGTTCCCGACCTTCAGATCTGGTGCTTTTCTCCGGACAGAACATCGTTGCACCGCTTTCAGATCTGGCGCTTTCCTCCGGACAGAACTTTGTTGCACCGCACCGAGAGTCTCGATTAGAGAGTCTCAAAAACTAAAAACTTAGAATGCGTGGAAAGGAGAAGAAAAATCACAAGAGAAGGTGATTTGGTGTGAGAAATGAGAAATGAGGAGGTTTCTTATATAGAGATTTTTGCGCCTGAACGTTCTGGCATGGCGCCTGAACGTTTGGGCGTTGCCCAAATAGTAAAAATTTCAAATAGTAAATTTTTTTTTTTTTTGTGAAATACAGGGTACTACACTCTACCCCCCTTAAAGGGATTTCGCTCTCGAAATCAAGTCAAGTAGTGATGGGGGTTGTCGGTTTGAGAAGTAGCCGCAGGCTGTGAATGAGGCCACTGCATGTGTGCAATCTTCTATCCATTGATATTATTTTCAGACATCTGGTAGTTATTGAAGTGAAACAATGTATCAAGATAGGTGTAAACAATGTTTCATCCTGATATTGATAAGTGAAAATAATACAACGTATCACTTCATCAGTTGGTACTAGAAAACAATTGAGGGTATTTTTGTTTAATTGTTGATTCTAGTTCCCATGTTGCTTCCTCTACGCCGTGGTGATCCCAGAGCACTTTCACAAGTGGTATGCTACGGTGCCGTAGTTCTTGAGTTTTTCTATCTAAAATCTGGATTGCTTTCTCCTGGTACGTATTTCTTTCCTTAACCCGAACCTCGACTAAAGGGATGATATGCGAAGGATCAGGACGATACTTGTGAAGCATAGATACGTGAAAAACGTCATGAACCTTAGGCATGGATGATGGAAGGGACAGACGATAAGCAAGTTTGCCAATACGTTCAATGATCGAAAATGGACCGATATATCGCGGGGAGAGCCTGCCTTTGATCCCAAAGCGTTTGACACCTCTTGTGGGCTGGACTTTCAGAAAAATAAAGTCCCCCTTATCAAATTCTAGAGGTTGTCGCCGCTTGTCAGCATAGCTCTTCTGTCGACTTTGTGCAACACGAAGCCGTTCCTTTACGAGTGTGATCTTTTCAGAAGTCTCTTGTACTAGTTCAGGGCCTAACTGCGGTCGATCTGCCATATCTAACCAGCATATCGGAGATCTGCAAGGCCGACCATAGAGAGCCTCGTATGGTGCCATGCCGATACTAGTTTGGTAGTTGTTGTTGTATGCAAACTCAGCTAGATGCAAATACTTTGCCCATCCGTCATGAAAGTCCAAAATGCAGCATCGTAACATGTCCTCTAAGATTTGGATAAGCCGCTCTGACTGCCCATCAGTTTGAGGGTGGAAGGCTGTGCTCATAGTGATCTTAGAACCCATTCTATTTTGGAAACTTTGCCAAAAGTTGGATGTGAATCGAGGGTCTCGATCAGAGACGATCGTGAGTGGTATGTCATGAAGGCGTACGATCTCTCTTTCATAGAGTTCTGCAAGTTTGGCGGGATTATCCGTGAACTTTATTGGCAAGAGGTGTGCAGACTTGGTAAGTCTGTCAATGATAACCCAGATAGCATCTTGCCCTTTATTATTTCGAGGTAATGATATAACAAAATCCATTGCGATGTTTTCCCATTTCCATTCTCTAATAGGTAACGGCTGGAGAAGGCTAGAGGGAAGTCTTCGTTCTGCCTTAACTTTCTGGCAAACAAGACATCGGGCAACGAAGTCTGCAATTTCCTTCTTCATTCCAGAAAACCAGAATTGTCACTTGACATCCTGGTACATCTTGTCACCCCCAGGATGCATAGCGTATCTCGAACAGTGCATCTCAGTAAGCACGTCTTTCCGAACCTCAGAATCGTTCGGAAGACAAAGACATTGTTTTATAGAAAACGGCTCCGTCGTCAGAGACTAACCAATGAGGAAGGTCTTGCCCGCTGAGTAGAAGTTCTCGTTTCTCCATTAACATAGGGTCATTGGCCTGAGTAGCGGAAATCTTGCGAACGAGGTCAGAGGTAGCTGATAATTGAGAGAGTCGTGGTCTTGGTCCTTCTATGTTCAGTTGTAGGTTAAAGTTCTCCAACTCTGTAGCCAACTTTCCCATTTCGTAGTTAAGAGTGCAAGCAACATAAGATTTTCTACTCAGGGCATCAGCCACAACATTGGCCTTTCCGGGATGGTACTAGAGTTGAAAGTCATAATCTTTCAAGAATTCCAACCATCGTCTTTGGCGGAGGTTTAGGTCTCGCTGAGTGTATATGTACTTAAGACTCTTGTGATCCGAGAAGACCTCAAACCGTTCACCGTATAGATAATGACGCCATAACTTGAGTGCAAAGACGACAGCGGCATGTTCTAAGTCATGCGTTGGGTAATTACCCTCATGAATCTTCAGTTGTCTGGACGCATATGCAACCACTTGGCCTTCTTGCATTAGCACGGCACCTAAGCCTTGGAGGGAGGCGTCGGTGTATAATGAAAATCCAATTGCATTTCTTGGAGTGATAAGTACAGGTGCTGTCGTGAGGCGTTTCTTCAATTCCTGAAATGATGCTTCACTGGCGGAATTCCAGATAAATCGCACGTCTTTTCGAGTGAGCTTGGTCATAGGTTCAGCAATCTTTGAGAAATCCTTGATGAAGCGTCTGTAATAGCCAGCCAAACCAAGAAAACTCCTAATCTGAGTAACAGTGGTAGGCTGCTTCCAGTTTAGAACTGCTTCAACCTTAGAAGGATCGACCTCAATGCCATTGCCTGAAACCACATGGCCTAGGAATTGAACTCTCTTGGCCCAAAATTCGCATTTACTCAACTTTGCATACAATTGGTGGCTTCTCAAGGTCTGGAGGACTATCTTCAAATGTAGTTTATGGTCTTCCTCGGTGGAGGAATATATCAAGATGTCATCCACAAAAACGACCACAAATTGATCTAAGTATAACCGGAATATGCGATTCATCAAATCCATGAATGCTGCAGGGGCGTTTGTTAGACCAAACGGCATAACTAAGAATTCGTAATGACCGTACCGAGTTTTGAACGCCGTCTTGGTGATGTTCGATTCTCGGATTCGGAGTTGGTGATAACCGGACCGTAAATCAATCTTAGAGAAGTATTTTGCATCTCTAAGTTGGTCGAACAAGTCATCGATCCTGGGTAACGGATATCTGTTCTTGATGGTGACGTTATTCAACTTGCGATAATCGATGCAAAGTCGTAACGAACCATCCTTTTTGCGAACAAACAGAACTGGAGCGCCCCAGGGTGAAGAACTCTTTCGATTGAAGCCATTACTCTCTAATTCCTGAAGTTGTTTGTCTAATTCGACCAGTTCAACATTTGACATTCTGTATGGTGGAATTGAGATAGGCCCTGTCCCAGGTATGAGGTTGATCTCAAAATCAAATTCCCTAACTGGAGGTAGACCAGGAAGGTCATTAAGAAAAACAGTTGGGAATTCAGATACGACTGGAACATCGCGTACTTCGGGAGGGTACAGAGCTGGTGATTCATTGCCGTCACCAAGAGACAACGCTCGAAGTTGTGACCTGAGAAGTGCAACTGTTGATTTGTGTATCCATTGCCTTGTTCCCTGAATCTTGACAAACTCTTCTGTAGGCAAAGTTAACTGAAATTGTTTGTTCATACAGTCGATCTTTGCATTCAGTGGTGTGAGCCAGTCCATGCCGAGGATGATGTCGAAGTCTTCAAAATCCATCACAAAAAGATCGGCATATATTATCTGTTCGGACATTCGAAGCTCACATCGAGAACACTGCAAATTCACGTCAGTTCTGGCATGCGCCTGAACGTTCTGGAATGCGCCTGAACGTTCTGGCATGGCGCCTGAACGTTCTGGCATGGCGCCTGAACGTTCTGGCATGGCGCCTGAACGTTCTGGCCTGCGCCTGAACGTTCTGGCATGGCGCCTGAACGTTCTGGCATGCGCTTGAACGTTCTGGCATGGCGCCTGAAAGTTCAGGGGCTTGCCTGAACGTTCTGGCATGGCGCCTAAACGTTTTGGCAAACGCCTAAACGTTCTGGCAAGCGCCTTTTGTTTACAGTTATGGTTATTTGAACTTTACTTACCTTTTGTTTACCAAATTGTGTATCATTTAAGCAATCGAGAAGTAAACTTCGAATCACCATAACTTTTTCATTTCAACTCTAATTTTTCTGATTTAAAATGCATTGAAAAGAGGAATAAAACACTTAAAACTCTAGGTGCTTCAAATTGCTTTTTGGTAACCGGTGACCTGTCCCTTTGTGATTATACATCCAAAGTATTAATAAACAGGGACCTGGCAGAATTGATCGGAAAGGTAGTGAAATCCGATGAATTTGTTGATCTTCTTTTCCGCATTCCATCGCATTTTGGATTTCTTAAATCGGAGTTAAAACAAAAAAGTTATGGTCATTAGAACTCTACTTACCTTTTGTTTACCAAATTGTGTAGCATTTATGGAATCGATAAGAATACTTCCAAGGATCATAACTTTTTTGTTTCAACTCTATTTTATCTGATTTTAAATGCATTAAAAAGAGGATAAGAGACTTAAAAACGCAGGTGCTTCAAATTACTTTTTGGTAACCGGTGACCGGTCCCTTTGTTATTATACATCTTAAGTATTAATAAACAAAGATCTGTCAGAATTGATCAGAAAGGTAGTTAAATGATAAGAATTTGTAGATCTTCTTTTCCACTTTCCCTCGCATTTTGGATTACTTAAATCAGAGTTAAAACGAAAAAGTTATGATCTGTAGAACTTTACTTACCTTTTGTTTACCAAATTGTGTATCATTTAAGCAATCGATAAGTAAACTTCGAATGACCATTACTTTTTCGTTTCAACTCAAATTTTTCTGATTTAAAATGCATTGAAAAGAGGAATAAAACACTTAAAAATCCAGGTGCTACAAATTACTTTTTGGAAACCGGTGACTTGTCTCTTTGTTATTATACATCCAAAGTATTAATAAACAGGGACCTCTCAGAATTGATCGGAAAGGTAGTTAAATCCGTTGAATTTGTTGATCTTTTTTTCCACTTTCCATCGTATTTTGGATTACTTAAATCGGAGTTAAGACGAGAAAGTTATGGTTATTTGTACTTTACTTACCTTTTGTTTACCAAATTGTGTAGCATTGAAGGAATCGATAAGTAAACTTCCAAGGATCATAACTTTTTTGTTTCAACTCTACTTTATCTGATTTTAAATGCATTAAAAAGAGGAATAAGAGACTTAAAAACCTAGGTGCTTCAAATTACTTTTTGGTAACCGGTGACCGATCCCTTTGTTATTATACATCTAAAGAATTAATAAACAAAGACCTGTCAGAATTGATCGGAAAGGTAGTTAAATTATATGAATTTGTAGATCTTCTTTTCCACTTTCCATCGCCTTTTGGATTACTTAAATCGGAGTTAAAACAAAAAAGTTATGGTCATTAGACCTTTACTTACCTTTTGTTTACCAAATTGTATGTCCTTTAAGCAATCGATAAGTAAACTTCGAATGACCATAACTTTTTCGTTTCAACTCTAATTTTTCTAATTAAAAATGCATTGAAAAGAGGAATAAAACACTTAAAAATCCAGGTGCTTCAAATTACTTTTTGGTAACCGGTGACCTGTCCCTTTGTTATTATACATCCAAAGTATTAATAAATAGGGACCTGTTAGAATTGATCGGAAAGGTAGTTCAATCGGATGAATTTGTTGATCTTCTTTTCCATTTTCCATCGCATTTTGGATTACTTAAATCGGAGTTAAGACGAGAAAGTTATGGTTATTTGAACTTTACTTACCTTTTGTTTACCAAATTGTGTAGCATTTAAGGAATCGATAAGTAAACTTCCAAGGATCATAACTTTTTTGTTTCAACTCTACTTTATCTGATTTTAAATGCATTAAAAAGAGGAATAAGAGACTTAAAAACCCAGGTGCTTCAAATTACTTTTTGGTAACCGGTGACCTGTCCCTTTGTTATTATACATACAAAGTATTATTAAACAGGGACCTGTCAGAATTGATCGGAAAGGTAGTTCAATCCGATGAATTTCTTGATCTTCTTTTCCACTTTCCATAGCATTTTGGATTACTTAAATCGGAGTTAAGACGAGAAAGTTATGGTTATTTAAACTTTACTTACCTTTTGTTTACCAAATTGTGTAGCATTTAAGGAATCGATAAGTAAACTTCCAAGGATCATAACGTTTTTGTTTCAACTCTACTTTATCTGATTTTAAATGCATTAAAAAGAGGAATAAGAGACTTAAAAACCCAGGTGCTTCAAATTACTTTTTGGTAACCGGTGACCGATCCCTTTGTTATTATACATCTAAAGTATTAATAAACAAAGACCTGTCAGAATTGATCGGAAATGTAGTTAAATGATATGAATTTGTAGATCTTCTTTTCCAATTTCCATCGCATTTTGGATTACTTAAATCGGAGTTAAAACAAAAAAGTTATGGTCATTAGAACTTTACTTACTATTTGTTTACCAAATTGTGTAGCATGTAAGGAATCGATAAGTAAACTTCGAATGACCATAACTTTTTCGTTTCAGCTCTACTTTTTCTTATTTAAAATGCATTGAAAAGAGGACAAAAAGACTTGAAAACCCAGGTGCTTCAAATTACTTTTCGGTAACCGGTGACCTGTCCCTTTGTTATTATACATCCAAAGTATTAATAAACAGGGACCTGACAGAATTGATTGGAAAGGTAGTTAAATCCGATGAATTTGTTGATCTTCTTTTCCACTTTCCATCGCATTTTGGATTACTTAAATCGGAGTTAAAACGACAAAGTTATGGTTATTTGAACTTTACTTACCTTTTGTTTACCAAATTGTGTATCCTTTAAGCAATCGATAAGTAAACATCGAATGACCATAACTTTTTCGTTTCAACTCTAATTTTTTCTGATTTAAAATGCATTGAAAAGAGGAATAAAACACTTAAAAATCCAAGTGCTACAAATTACTTTTTGGTAACCGGTGACCTGTCCCTTTGTTGTTATACATCCAAAGTATTAATAAACAGGGACCTGTCAGAATTGATCGGAAAGGTAGTTAAATCCGATGAATTTGTTGACCTTCTTTTCCACTTTCCATCTTAATTTGGATTACTTAAATCGGAGTTAAAACGAAAAAGTTATGGTCATTTGAACTTTACTTACCTTTTGTTTACCAAATTGTGTAGCATTTAAGGAATCGATAAGTAAACTTCCAAGGATCATAACTTTTTTGTTTCAACTCTAATTTTTCTGATTTAAAATGCAGTGAAAAGAGGAATAAAAGACTTAAAAAACAAGGTGCTTCAAATTACTTTTTGGTAACCAGTAACCGGTCCCTTTGTTATTATACATCCAAAGTATTAATAAACAGGGACCTGTTAGAATTGATCAGAAAGGTAGTTAAATGCCATGAATTTGTAGATCTTCTTTTCCACTTTCCATCGCCTTTTGGATTACTTAAATCGGAGTTAAAACGAAAAAGTTATGGTCATTAGAACTTTACTTACCTTTTGTTTACCAAATTGTGTATCATGTAAGCAATCGATAAGTAAACTTCAAATGACCATAACTTTTTTTGTTTCAACTCTAATTTTTCTAATTTAAAATGCATTGAAAAGAGGAATAAAACACTTAAAAATCCAGGTGCTTCAAATTACTTTTTGGTAACCGGTGACCTGTCCCTTTGTTATTATACATCCAAAGTATTAATAAACAGGGACCTGTCAGAATTGATCGGAAAGGTAGTTCAATCCGATGAATTTGTTGATCTTCTTTTCCACTTTCCATCGCGTTTTGGATTACTTAAATCGGAGTTAAGACGAGGATGTTATGGTTATTTGAACTTTACTTACCTTTTGTTTACCAAATTGTGTAGCATTTAAGGAATCGATATGTAAACTTCCAAGGATCATAACTTTTTTGTTTCAACTCTACTTTATCTGATTTTAAATGCATTAAAAAGAGGAATAAGAGACTTAAAAACCCAGGTGCTTCAAATTACTTTTTGGTAACCGGTGACCTGTCCCTTTGTTATTATACATCCAAAGTATTAATAAACAGGGACCTGGCAGAATTGATCGGAAAGGTAGTTAAATAACATGAATTTGTTGATCTTCTTTTCCACATTCCATCGCATTTTTGATTACTTAAATCGGAGTTAAAACAAAAAAGTTACGGTCATTAGAACTTTACTTACCTTTTGTTTACCAAATTGTGTAGCATTTAAGGAATCGATAAGTAAACTTCTAAGGATCATAACTTTTTTTTTTGACTCTACTTTATCTGATTTTAAATGCATTAAAAAGAGGAATAAGAGACTTAAAAACCCAGGTGCTTCAAATTACTTTTTGGTAACCGGTGACCGGTCCCTTTGTGATTATACATCTAAAGTATTAACAAACAAAGATCTGTCAGAATTAATCGGAAAGGTAGTTAAATGATATGAATTTGTAGATCTTCTTTTCCACTTTCCCTCGCATTTTGAATTACTTAAATCAGAGTTAAGACGAAAAAGTTATGATCTGTAGAACTTTACTTACCTTTCGTTTACCAAATTGTGTATCCTTTAAGCAATCGATAAGTAAACTTCGAATGACCATAACTTTTTCGTTTCGACTCTACTTTATCTGATTTTAAATGCATTAAAAAGAGGAATAAGAGACTTAAAAATCCAGGTGCTACAAATTACTTTTTGGTAACCGGTGACCTGTCCCTATGTTATTATACATCCAAAGTATTAATAAACAGGGACCTGTAAGAATTGATCGGAAAGGTAGTTAAATGATATGAATTTGTAGATCTTCTTTTCCACTTTCCATCGCCTTTTCGATTACGTAAATCGGAGTTAAAACGAAAAATTTAAGGTCATTAGAACTTTACTTACTATTTTTTTACCAAATTGTGTAGCATGTAAGGAATCGATAAGTAAACTTCGAATGACCATAACTTTTTCGTTTCAACTCAACTTTTTCTTATTTAAAATGCATTGAAAAGAGGACAAAAAGACTTGAAAACACAGGTGCTTCAAATTACTTTTCGGTAACCGGTGTCCTGTCCCTTTGCCATTAAACGTCCATAGTATTATTAAACAGGGACCTGTCAC
>JAYMFD010001817.1:0-29060 GCA_035771175.1 Paratinospora sagittata
AACAACAACTTCCAGCTGCAACATATTCTACTTCAGTTGTGGATAGTGACACAGAGTGTTGTTTCTTGCAAAACCAAGAAATCAAAGAATTTTCAAGAAAGTGACAAAATTGGAAGGTACTTTTCCTATCAGTGAGACTACCGGCATAATCGGAGTCTACACAAATTTTGAGATCAAATGTAGTACCTTTGGAATACCAGATTCCTAAGTGTGTTGGCCCATTTATGTATTTGAATATTTGTTTGACACACTTTAAATGAGATTCTTTAGGTTCTGATTAAAATCTTGCACAAAGGCAGACACTGAACATAATGTCAGGTCGACTTGCAGTTAAGTACAATAGACTTCAATCATACTTCTATAAAGATTTGATTTACCTTTTTCATCCTTATCTAATTTGATTACAGAGGTACAGGGAGTATCAATCGATTTCAAATTGTGCATTTGAAACTTTTTAACCATTTTCTTAGCATATTTTGATTGGTTTAGGAAGGTGCCTTTTGGCATTTGCTTAATTTGTAAGCCGAGAAAGTATGTAAGTTCTCCCATCATGCTCTTTTCAAATTCCTTCTGCACTAATTTAAAAAACTCATCACACAATTCTTTGTTTGATGCACCAAAAATGATATCATCCACATATATTTGAACAATAAGCATATTTTCATTATGGTGGTTGATAAAAAAAATTGGATCAAGTTTTCCTTTATGAAACTTATGATCTAAAAGAAATGAATTCAGTCGAACATACCAAGTTCTTGGAGCTTGTCTTAATCCATATAAGGCTTTGTGGAGTTTGAACACATATTCCGGGTCTTGAGCATCCTCAAACCCTAGAGGTTGTTCTACATATACCTCTTTGTTGATGTATCCATTTAGAAAATCACTCTTTACATCCATTTGGTATAAGGTAAAATCCTTGTAACAAACATAGGCAAGTAGCATCCTTATTGTCTCTAATCTTTCTACTGAGGCAAAGGCTTCTTCGAAGTCTATGCCTTCTTCTTGGTTGTACCCTTGTGCAACCAATTTAGCCTTATTGCAGACAATGATACCTTGTTCGTTCTTTTTGTTTCTAAAGATCCATTTGGTTCCAATAACAGATTGATGAAAAGGTCTAGGAACTAATTCTCATACTTTGTTTCGCACAAAGTGTCCTAGTTCTTCTTGAATAACAAGAATCTAGTTTTCATCTTTCAGTGCCTCTCCACTTTAATTAGTTCAAATTGTGATACAAAAGTAACAAGCTCCTAATCTTTTTGAATTGAAGCTCTAGTTGATACACATTTTCGTGGATCTCCTAAAATCTGATCTTGGGAAAGACCTTGAAGTAGTCTAGAGTTTTTAGAGGATTCTAAAGATGGTTTAGGTTCAATCTATAATCTTGGTTGTCTTGGGTTCATCATCATCAAAATTCAATTGTTTAAATTCCTCCTCAAGATATTTCTTATTTTCATTTTCATCAAGATTTATGTGAATTGATTCTTCTACAGTTTGATTAGATTTGTTGAACACTCTGTAGGCTCTACTATGAGAAGAATATCTTAAGAATATTCCTATGTTAGACTTAGGTTCAAACTTATCTAGATTATCTTTATCATTAAGAATAAAACATTTGCATCCAAATACTCAGAAATAACTAATGTTGGGTGCTCTACCCTTCCATAGTTCATATGGAGTTTTATTCAAATCTCTTATGATTAGAACTTGGTTCATACATAGTAGGCAGTGTTAATGGCTTCACCCCAAAAATGATTTGTAGTGTTATACTGATTAAGCATTGTTCTACACATCTCCTGCAGAGTTCTATTCTTTCTCTCAACTACATTATTTTGCTTTGGTGTCCTCGGGGCTGATAAATGGTGAGTGTAACCTTGATTGTTACAAAATTCTTTGAGATTTCTATTGACAAATTCACCGCCTCTATCACTCCTAATTATGTTGATTTTGTAACCCTTTTCATTTTCGACTCTCTTACAGAATTTTAGAAATGTTTCACATGCATCGGATTTATGAGCTAATAGAAATACCCATGTGAATCGAGTAAAGTCATCAACAATCACAAACACATATGATTTACCACCTAAGCTTTGGGTTTTGGTTGGTCCAAAAAGATCCATGTGAATTAGTTTGAGAGCTCTAGAGGTTGATTGATGCCTCTTGCTCTTAAATGATGATCGTGTGTGCTTACCAAGTTGACATGGTTCACATACCTGTCATTTGAGTAAGTTCCTTTCGGAATATCCTTCGCAAGATCATGTTTGACAATTCTAGATATGTTCTCCATATTAACATGAGCTAATATCATATGCCATAGCCATGCATCATTACGAGAGATAGCACTTAAACATGTTACATTTTATTTTTTCATGTCATTAAAGTTTGTGCAATACACATTCTTAATTCTAGATGCAGTGAATGCAACAATTTTATTAGCATGCTTGACAGTGCACCTATTTGCTCTAATGAAATGTCATAACCCTTGTCACATAATTGACTTATGCTCAAGAGATTATGTTTTAACCCTTTAACATAAAGTACATCAGATATGGATAGACAATCGTTAGCAATAGTTTTGATGCCTTCAATGTCACCTTTTTGTTCATCTCCGAAAGTGATTTTTCCTCCTTTCTTCTTTTCAAGGCTTAGAATTTTAGATTTATCTCCAGTCATATGCCTTGAGCAATCATTGTCTAGATACCATATATCTTCATTTTTGCATATCTACACAACATAAAACACTTTTGATTTTGGTACCTATGCAAGTCTGGGTCCATGCATGTTAGCATCAGTAAGAACAAAATTTTCAATTCATGCATAATTCTTTTTCTTTCTACTTAAGACATTACATCTAAGTATGGTATGACTTTCCTTATGACATTTTTGGCATGTTGGTCGTTTGGTCAGTAAGGTATTGTATTCCTTTTGTTTCGACCCATGAGAATAGCCTAAGCCATCTTTGTCGAATGCACATCTTTGTGATCCTAGCATCATGTCAAAATATTTTTGACCATTTCTGAATTTAGTCATGGTGCAGTTCAGGTCTTCCTTTTTCCTTTCTAAGAGTTTCATTTTCAATTTTTAGTTTCCCAACAACTTTCTTACGTTGTTCATTGTCCAGAAACATTCTGTCACTACCCACTCTACGTGACGTCATGACTAGCACGGGAACCTTCGAGTATACCCTCCGTCGGTACACCCGACGTCCCGTCAGCTCTCGAATACATATACGAATCCCTAAAAAGAAATAAAAGCACATCCTTAACAACCAACTAACATGATCATAATGAAATAAAATATTACTTCTCCAAATTTTTACAAATATAAAATTCCAGATTCTTCAAAATGATACAAAACCCAACACATCCCAACTATGTGTTAAATATACAATTACTAGGTGTTAGCTTGTACATAAATATCAAAATACAAACCTAAATGTACAACACCTACATGAAACAAAAAAAAAGGGACGCTCCGCAGTCAAGCCTTCCCTTTTCCTTTTCTATCAGATCCTGAAAGAAGATGGTGAGGTGGGAGCTACAGCCAGCTCAGTGAATGTTATTTACAAGTGGCATATACATGCATTTATAAAACATGGTAAGATCATAAAACAGTTGAAATATCACGATGGTGAAATATATTACATACATGCTAACATAATTGATCAAGTCATACATAAGACGATGCATAACATTTGTAGTCATGCTCATGCAATCCTAACACCTCCTGAGTACGGGGGTTCAAGGCTGGTGCGCTACACACAGTACCTGAACACACACTCAATACTCGTATCCTAATAGGATTTCTGGGGTTGTGCAGCACGTAAGATTAGCCTAAACTAACCTACCCATACACAAGCCATAAAACCCTCTGCCAGGTACACAACTGGGATCGCCGCTAGACTTACGAGAATTCCCAAAAAGAGGAAATTCCAACTAGGAGCCTCAACTCAAATTGTCATCCCAATGAATTATGCTCAAATGTATTTCATGGAATATTAAAACATGCATACCATCATACATAAGCATTTAAAACATTTATATATTACAATGCCACATATAAATAATCCAAAAGTAAAAAAACACCCCCTCTTGATTGGCTAAGTCTAGCCAATCCAATCGCCAAAACTCTCAAATTGACTAAACCGGTTCAAGATCAATCACAAGACCTGGAAATAACATGGTTCACACAACTGAAAATCAGTCATAAAGTGTGTCAAAACCCCATGTTCAAACTCAATCTAAAGTCAATTACATTCTAAATTGATTACCCCCTTGAGCCAATTTTCATATTGCCCAACTTGATCATTTAGACTCAATTAAACTAAGATTGACCTAAATTGAATGTAATAGGGTGATCCCATGATCCAACCACTAATATACATGAAATTCAATTATAATTAGGGTCAATTAGACTATACATCAAGTCAATTTCATAAATTGACTTGCTTTGGGTGAAAAGTCCCAATTTGGGCAAAATCCCCAAATTACATGCAAAATTGCCAAAGTACATGAAAAATGTCAAATACTTAGCCGAGATCAAAATTAGTCAACCTTAGGGTGTCCATTATGAGAACCCACTGAATTCAATCATCAAACAACCCTAATCATTTCCAATTAGACCTACATTGCATAATTTTTCAGATTTTATATCAAAAGCATCAAAAGCCCCAAATCTGGA
The DNA here is from genome assembly GCA_035771175.1 of Paratinospora sagittata. Lineage (NCBI taxonomy): Eukaryota > Viridiplantae > Streptophyta > Magnoliopsida > Ranunculales > Menispermaceae > Paratinospora > Paratinospora sagittata. The sequence continues at coordinate 4,678 of JAYMFD010001817.1, forward strand.
AATTTTCATACATACGCCGTATTGCCAATTTTACACTAAGCCACCATGTTCAACCATGAATTTTACTGATCTTGCAACATGGAATCATCAACAATGGCCACTAGGTCAACATAGTTGACATGCAAAGATTTTGAAAAAGTCTAAGGTCATAAACTAAGTATAGGTCATTTGAACTAACCCTTCCAATTTCTTGCTAGAAATTGGGGGTTTCACCATTAGTGTACTTCTAACACTCTCTAATCACACATATGTGACATGCAAGACTCAACTCCAACTTTGGTCTTCCACCCATCAAAGGTTCATCACAATGCATGCATCAAAATAACCCTCATGCTCAAAATAAAGCTATCATGCAACTAATAGAGAGATTCAAGGAAGAAATGGAGGAAAAATGCAAACCTTAGGTGTTCTTGAGAAAGAAACCACCAAACCCTAATTTTCCTCTCCTTTTCTCCTCTCCAGCTGCTTTCTCTCTTTTCTGACTGAGACATGAGCAAATGAGCCTAAAATTACGTTTTGCTTGCTTAAATAGACAAGCTTGGGCCCACAACTAAAAGTTGCCACAAACTATCAAAAATCAGTTTTCTTGTACAATACTTGCATTTAGATAGTCAATGTCTTGCCGAATACCCACAAATTTAACATCGTAACCGTTCCAAATTTGCATGATTCAGTTACCAACATTCTGGTAAACTTTCAACTCAATCCAACGGTGGAATTTCTAGATCTTACTGTTTGATCAAAACTGCGTAAGAAAATCTAAAAATCCGTGAAACAGTGTTTGGAGTCTTATAACGCATAGTAGGTAACACCGATTAAGATCTTCACCGTTCATAATGAAGATCTATCATATAAGAATGAGATGAAAAAATTTCAGTTCAATTGGACCATGGATATATGAGATCAGATCATTGATGTAATTTGTGACAGAAATATCTTCCTCCATGGAGAGGGCTCCACTGGATCCAAAACACCGTTCTCGACATGTTTTGACATCGAACGGGTCTCCGATGGTTCCGAAGCTTCATGCACACTCTTTATGACCTAAAATCATGCAAAGACACTCGAACTTACGTGCTTTGAGCATCAAAACACATATACACATACATATACGAATACGTATACGGGTACTCTGCGGGTACACTATGGGTCAAAATGACGTCACCTAAAGGCACGGGTGCTACAACTAACACATAAGGCCTTTTTGTCACACCTGGGTTGCGCAAGCGCCCCATACCCAGTGTGATGAGCACCCCACCATGGGGTCTGCTCCAGCCATAGCACCACATAATATTGTCACGTCTGGGTTGCAGAAGCGCCCCATACCCAGATCATTTATCCACACTATTCATTCATGAGTAACCACTGAGTGAATAGTTCAAATCTAGGGGAGGCCCTGCACTATTTATGAATGAATAGTGTGGACAAATGATCTGGGTGTGTGGCGCTTGCGCAACCCGGATGTGACAATATTATGTGGTGCTATGGCTGGAGCAGACCCCATGGTGGGGTGCTCATCACACTGGGTATGGGGCGATTGCGCAACCCAGGTGTGACACATTCCGTCTAGCTCTTATTGTTGGAATTCTATTCCCTCAAGAGCTTTTTCAAGACTATGCTTGAGCTTTTCATTTTTCTTGGTCTCTTTCCTAAGTTTTGTCATAAGCTCCTGAATATGAGCATAAAGCTCATGTAGTTATTCAATGGGTTCAAATTTTACCTCGGTGCTTGCCATTAAGCATAGTGCAGTAGTGTGATCTGAATCCGCTTCATCTTCACTTGAGCTTGAATCATCCCATGTAGCTTTGAGAACTTTCTTGTCCTTTCTATATGAGCATGAGTTCTTGTGACGCCCCGAAAATTATTTCATCTAGCCCATAACCCAGTTGCATTTTGCCCAAATTCTATGTGTTGCCTTGATATGTTTGGTGTTTGTTTGATGGTTGTTTAATGTTTGTATAGTTGATGCTTGATAATGTATATAAATATGTGTATCATAAATTGTATATGGGTCATGTTAAATTAAATTATAATGCATATGTTATTATTTATGCATGGACCCATTAAACCATGAATTGATATGAGTTAGGATTGATTGAATAAAAGGATAAATGAGAATGAAAATTTGGTGTATTAAATGGATTGGACATCTAAAATACATTGAGGCATGAAATTGGTTAAAGTACATGTGGTTGGTATCGGTAGTATGAGACCAACACATGTGAAGGTTGGTGCATGAAAGTGGACAAGTGTCCCATGCCCTCAAGGAAGTGCTAGAATGAGTGGAGGGAATCAAGGAGAGAATCAAGGAGGAAATCAAGGAGAGAATCAAGGAGAGAATCAAGGAGGGAATCAAGGAAGTGCTAGAAAGAGGTGAGTGGAGAGAAAGGAAAAAAGAAGAGAAAGAAAAGAAGAGAATGGAAAGAAGAAGAGAAAGAAGGGAGTTGCAGGAGGAAGATCTCTGCGACATTTTCATCAAAGAGTTGGATCTTTGGGATTATTGGTCAGATTAAGCTCAAACTTTTTCAGCAAGTTCGTAGCTTATGGTTATTCATTCTGGTCGGTGGAGATCTTGATCAGAGGTTTCGTCTAAGAGATCTAACCTCTCAAACAAAGCTGGTCGGAAAGTCTGGATTTCTCGCGCCGTTTCGCTCAAACTTCTAGATCTCTTTAATCTACTGTGGATGAATATAAAATTTTGGCATGTAGTGTACAACGGATATTTCTGCATTCTGAACGGTGAAGATCTTGATTAGAGATTTTGTTTGAGAGATCTAACCTCTCAAACAAAGCTAGTCGGAAAGTCTGGATTTCTCGTGCCGTTTCGCTCAAACTTGTAGATCTCCTCAATCTACCGTTGGATGGATATCAAATTTGGGTATGTAGTTTATAACTGATATTTCTGTATTAGAACGTGAAGATGTTTATGCGTTTAGTATTTTGTGTGATATAGTCATCCGAGTTTGAGTATTTGCAGCAGGAAAGGAGAAATTGTCTAATTAGAGACTTGTTCATCAAGTATACTTATCTTTTCGGTCCACCGGTGGATTGGACTGATATTTGTACAGAAGGTTTGTTTCTTAAGATAATTCAATCTGTACGGTTGATTTTGTGATTACATATTTCTGTTGGTAGATTGATACATCTGAACAGAATATTAAATGAGAAAATTGGTAGGGTTGCTTGTATTAGACCTAAATTTAGAATATGAACTTAGACCTTTCCAAATAGCTTGCATGTCAACTATGTTGACCTAGTTGCCATTGTTGATGAACCCATGATGCAAAATCAGTGATATACATGGCTGAACATGGTGACCTAGTGTAAATCGGCAATATGGCCTAAGTATGAAAAATTTCATATTTTAGGGCTTTTGATGCTTTTGGCCTAGAATCATTGAATTAATGCAACTTATGTTTAATTAAGCATGATTACGGTTGATTATGCTACTGATTTGGTGGTTGTGACCATATCATGGGTTAGGCCTACTTGTGATCAAGTGACCCAATTTGGGCATGTTTACGCCTAAGGAATTGAAAATCAGTATTTTTTATTAATAGAATGGTTTATGAATGAGAACTATGCATTAGAGGCCTAAGTCATGTGATTTGAGTTGAATGAGGGGATTAGATGGGATTTAGGCCTATTGTCTATATGTGAGCTGATTTAGGGTTGATGTGTAATGTCTATGTGATTGAGCATAGAAATTGATGTATGGTAGGATATTGATGAATGTTTCAGGATCTTGATTGGGTTGATTCGGTTTGGTGGTCGTGTATGGTTAAATACTCGCGCGAGGCTTGGTTGTGAGTAGACTTCATTTATGATTATATCTTTTATGTCATCATATCACTTATATATATTGTATGTTAAAAGCACGATTGTGTTCTAATGTTTTGAATGATGCATTGATTTGAGAAAACCTTATGACTTTGGTTGGGCCCATCTATCTGGCTAATAGGGGGACTTAACATTGTCATAGGAGGGTTTTAGGAAAGGAAATGATTGGGGTCAACGGTACGGTGAAATAGACGTGCACTAGTAACCCCAAATAAAACATGATTAGGATCAACGGTACGGTGAAATAGACGTGCACTAGTAACCCAATGCATGTGGAATGTGGATAAAAATTGATAAGTTTTTACTTCCATCGAACTTATTATAAATGCTTGATATCTATATGTTATGAGCTTTTAATCATGCTACACATTGACATGCATACATGATATTTATTAATGAGTATTGATAGCATATTTGAATTCAATTCACTGGGCACCGTTGGCTCATCCTCATTTTCCTCTTTCAGGTCCTTCTGTCCCGAATAAGGGCAAAGGAGTAGTTATATCTTGAGGGCCTTGCCTGCGAGAGAATCCAAAGCTTCGATGTGAGTTGAGAGGCATTTTTATTGAACTGTGTTTTAAATTATGAAGTATTATATTTTGGATTATGTAATTATAATACTTACCACATTGTAGTATGGGTGAGTTGGGACTTGTTAGATAGACCATGTGGGCATATGACAGTTTTTATTTGTACCCACAATTTTGGACTTTATGTGTATGTCAATTTTAATGGACTGTAGGGATTATGATTTTATTTATGGTTCATTTTTATGGATTATCTCTTGTTTTTGATGATTAATACGGTGGGTAGTTTTGTTTAGTACCTTTTGATATTATGTCGTTATTTGAGATAAGGCTCGTAGGGTCTCAACCACCTCACGGGAGTTGAGGAGTGGTCGGAGATGCCTACGCCGGGCGTCCCACCCCGGCATTCCACATGCCACTCCCTGCGGGGTTGTTGGTCCGGGGCGCGAGGTTGCCACAGTTCTTCTTACAAGGCCTGGTTTATTACAACCGTAACATATTAACTCTACAGGTTTAGACTCGGGTTTCTTTCCTTTGTGAAACCTTGAGTAAGAGTTTGTGACGCCCCGAAAATTATTTCATATAGCCCATAACGCAATTGCACTTTGCCCAAACTCTATGTGTTGCCTTGATATGGTTGGTGTTTGTTTGATGGTTGTTTAATGTTTGTATAGTTGATGCTTGATGACGTATATAAATATGTGTATGATAAATTGTATATGGGTCATGTTAATTTAAAGTATAATGCATATGTTATTATTTATGCATGGGTCCATTAAACCATGAATTGATATGGGTTAGGATTGATTGAATAAAAGGATAAATAAGAATGAAAATCTGGTGTATTAAATGGATTGGACATTTAAAATACATGGAAGCATGAGATTGGTTAAAGTACATGTGGTTGGTATGGGTAGTATGAGACCAACACATGTGAAGGTTGGTGCATGAAAGTGGACAAGTGTCCCATGCCCACTTCTCTAATCCAAGAATGTGCTAGAAAGTGAGGTGAGTGGAGGGAATCAAGGAAGTGCTAGAAAGTGAGGTAAGTGGAGAGAAAGGAAAAAAGATAAAAGAAAAGAAGAGAAAGGAAAGAAGAAGAGAAAGAAAGAGGGAGTTGCAGGAGGAAAATCTCTGCGATGTTTTCATCAAAGAGCTGGATCTTCGGGGTATATGGTCAGATTAGTATTTTTGATTAATACAATGGTTTATGAATGAGAACTATGCATTAGAGGCCTAAGTCATGTGATTTGAGTTGAATGATGGGATTAGATGGAATTTAGGCCTATTGTCTATATGTGGGTTGATTTACGGTTGATGTGTAATGTCTATGTGATTGAGCATAGAAATTGATGTATGGTAGGAGATTGATGTGTGTTTCAGGATCTTGATTGGGTTGATTCGGTTTGGTGGTCGTGTGTGGTTAAATACTCTCGCGAGGCTTGGTTGTGAGTAGACTTCATTAATGATTATATCTTTTATGTCATCATATCACTTATATATATTGTATGTTGAAAGCATGAATGTGTTCTAATGTTTTGAATGATGCATTGATTTGAGAAAACCTTATGACTTTGGTTGGGCCCATCTATCTAGCTAATAGGGGGACTTAACCTTGTCATAGGAGGGTTTTAAAAAGGAAATGATTGGGGTCAATGGTATGGTGAAATAGACGTGCACTAGTAACCCCAAATAAACATGATTGGGGTCAACGGTACGGTGAAATAGACGTGCACTAGTAACGCAATGCATGCTGAATGTGGATCCAAATTGATAAGCTTTTACTTGCATCGAACTTATTATAAATGCTTGATATCTATATGTTATGAGCTTTTAATCATGCTACACATTGACATGCATACATGATATTTATTGATGAGTATTGATAGCATATTTGAATTCTATTCACCGGGCACCGTTGGCTCACCCTCATTTTCCTCTTTCAGGTCCTTCTGTCCCGAATAAGGGCAAAGGAGTAGTCATATCTTGAGGGCCTTGCCTGCGAGAGAATCCAAGGCCTCGATGTGAGTTGAGAGGCATTTTGATTGAACTGTGTTTTAAATTATGAAGTATTATATTTTGAATTATGTAATTATAATACTTACCACATTGTAGTATGGGTGAGTTGGGACTTGTTAGATAGACCATGTGGGCATATGACGGTTTTTATTTGTACCCACAATTTTGGACTTTATGTGTATGTCAATTTTAATGGACTGTAGGGATTATGATTTTAATTATGGTTCATTTTTATGGATTATCTATTGTCTTTGATGATTAATACTGTGACGCCCCAAAAATTATTTCATCTAGCCCATAGCCTAATTGTTCTTTGCCAAAACTCTATGCGTTGCGTTGATATGTTTGGTGTTTGTTTGATGGTTGTTTAATGTTTGTATAGTTGATGCTTGATAATGTATATAAATATGTGTATCATAAATTGTATATGGGTCATGTTAAATTAAAGTATAATGCATATGTTATTATTTATGCATGGGCCCATTAAACCATGAATTGATATGAGTTAGGATTGATTGAATAAAAGAATAAATGAGAATGAAAATTTGGTGTATTAAATGGATTGGACATTTAAAATACATGGAAGCATGAGATTGGTTAAAGTACATGTGGTTGGTATGGGTAGTATGAGACCAACACATGTGAAGGTTGGTGCATGAAAGTGGTGAGTGGAGAGAAAGGAAAAAAAATAAAAGAAAAGAAGAGAAAGGAAAGAATAAGAGAAAGAAATAGGGAGTTGCAGGAGGAAGATCTCTGCGACGTTTTCATCAAAGAGATGGAGCTTTGGGATAAATGGTCAGATTGAGCTCAAAAGTTGTCAGCAAGTTTGTAGCTTATGGTTATTCATTCTGGTCGGTGGAGATCTTGATCAGAGGTTTCGTCTAAGAGATCTAACCTCTCAAACAAAGCTGTTCGGAAAGTCTGGATTTCTCGCGCCGTTTCGCTCAAACTTCTAGATCTCCTTAATATACTGTTGGATAGATATAAAATTTGGGTATTTAGTGTACAACTGATATTTCTAAATTCTGAACGGTGGAGCTCTTGATTAGAGGTTTCGTCTCAGAGATCTAACCTCTCAAACAAAGCTGGTCGGAAAGTCTGGATTTCTCGCGCTGTTTCGCTCAAACTTATAGATCTACTCAATCTACCGTTGGATGGATATAAAATTTTGGTATGTAGTTTACAACTGATATTAATGTATTCGGAACGGTGAAGATGTTTATGCGTTAAGTATTTTGTGTGATATAGTCATCTGAGTTTGAGTATTTACAGCAGGAAAGAAGAAATTGTCTGATTAGAGACTTGTTCATCAATGATACTTATCTTTTCGATCCACCGTTGGATTGGGCTGATATTTGGACAAAAGGTTTGTTTCTTCACATACTTCAATCTGTACGGTTTATTTTGTGATTACATATTTCTGTTGGTAGATTGATACATCTGAACAGAATATTAAATGAAAAATTGGTAGGGTTGCTTGTATTAGACCTAAATTTAGAATATGAACTTAGACCTTTCCAAATAGCTTGCATGTCAACTATGTTGACCTAGTTGCCATTTTTGATGAACCCATGATGCAAAATCAGTGATACACATGGCTGAACATGGTGACCTAGTGTAAATCGACAATATGGCCTAAGTATGGAAAATTTCATATTTTAGGGCTTTTGATGCTTTTGGCCTAGAATCATTGAATTGATGCAACTTATGTCTAATTAAGCATGATTAGGGTTGATTATGCTACTGATTTGGTGGTTGTGACCATATCATGGGTTAGGCCTACTTGTGATCAAGTGACCCAATTTGGGCATGTTTATGCTTAAGGAATTGAAAATTAGTATTTTTGATTAATAGAATGGTTTATGTATGAGAACTATGCATTGGAGGCCTAAGTCATGTGATTTGAGTTGAATGATGGGATTAGATGGGATTTAGGCTTATTGTCTATATGTGGGCTGATTTAGGGTTGATGTGTAATGTCTATGTGATTGAGCATAAAAATTGATGTATGGTAGGATATTGATGAATGTTTCAGGATCTTGATTGGGTTGATTCAATTTGGTGGTCGTGTGTGGTTAAATACTCTCGCAAGGCAAGGTTGTGAGTAGACTTCATTTATGATTATATCTTTTATGTCATCATATCACTTATATATATTGTATGTTAAAAGCATGAATGTGTTCTAATGTTTTGAATGATGCATTGATTTGAGAAACCTTATGACTTTGGTTGGGCCCATCTATCTGGCTAATATGGGGACTTAACCTTGTCATAGGAGGGTTTTAGGAAAGGAAATGATTGGGGTCCACGGTACGGTGAAATAGACTTTCACTAGTAACCCAAAATAAACATGATTGGGGTCAACGGTACGGTGAAATAGACGTGCACTAGTAACCCAATGCATGTGGAATGTCGATCCAACTTGATAAGCTTTTACTTGCATCGAACTTATTATAAATGCTTGATATCTATATGTTATGAGCTTTTAATCATGCTACACATTGACATGCATACATGATATTTATTGATGAGTATTGATAGCATATTTGAATTCTATTCACTGGGCACCGTTGGCTCACCCTCATTTTGTTCTTTGAGGTCCTTCTGTCCCGAATAAGGGCAAAGGAGTAGTCATATCTTGAGGGCCTTGCCTGCGAGAGAATCCAAGGCCTCGATGTGAGTTGAGAGGCATTTTGATTGAACTGTGTTTTAAATTATGAAGTATTATATTTTGGATTATGTAATTATAATACTTACCACATTGTAGTATGGGTGAGTTGGGACTTGTCAGATAGACCATGTGGGCATATGACGATTTTTATTTGTACCCACAATTTTGGACTTTATGTGTATGTCAATTTTAATGGACTGTAGGGATTATGATTTTAATTATGGTTCATTTTTATGGATTATCTCTTGTTTTTGATGATTAATACGGTGGGTAGTTTTGTTTAGTACCTTTTGATATTATGTCGTTGTTTGAGATAAGGCTTGTAGGGTCTCAACCACCTCACGGGAGTTGAGGAGTGGTCGGAAATGCCTACGCCAGGCGTCCCGCCCAGGCATTCCGCACGCCATTCCCTGCGGGGTTGGTGGTCCGGGGTGCGGGGTCGCCACAGAGTTATTCTTGCTCTTTCTCCTAAGAAACTTGTTAAACTTTCTACACAACATAGGCATGTCATCTTCTGAGTCTAAATAATTTTCAGAATCAGTCTCAGCATTGAGGGCAATAGATTTCTTTTCTTTTTCCTCAACCTTGACCAGACTCATCTCATCTGTTAACTTCATTTCATGAACCATCAATGAACTGCATAGTTCATCAAAAGTGTATTCAGCCATATTCTTGGCTTCTTCAATGGCTGTGGCCTTGGGTTCCCATGCTTTTCCTTCGTGGGTGACCTCTCTTGTTCCAGATTTCCTTAGCGGTTTCACACGCACTAACTCTATTGAACTCTTCGACTGATAAACTGCAAAACAAAATGTTTACAGCTTGGTTATTCAATAGTTCTCTTTTTTTTTCCTTGATACTCCATTCGTCTATATCCTTCAGGATAGTAACACCGTCAACTATTTTACTAAGTGTTGGATAGTCGTATGTCACAACATCCCACATCTCTAGATCTTGGGCTTTTAAGTAGTACCTAATCTTAGTTTTTTCCCTTGGACAATGGTGATTGGTTGGTCACCTGAGACATACATACTTCTTTCGTTTGGTCCTATCATACTTAATGAAAGATGGTTAGATACTTTGACGGTTGACCTGCTCTTATACCAATTGTTGGCCTAGATATGTCCAAGAGGGGGATGAATTGGACATTTAGCAAATTTTAACCTTTCTTACAACTGTGCAGAATAATGAAAACAAATGTAAATAAGACATTGCAAGCAAGATTTATAGTGGTTCGGCAACACCTACATCCACTACCTAACCTCCTTAGTTAGGATTTGTTCAAACTCCACTATGGACCTTCTTACGGGTGAAGATCAAACAGGTACACTTTCTCAACTTGAGGGTGTGAAAACTACCTTTTCTTAACTTACGGGTGTGAGAAGACCGTTTCTTAACTTCCGGGTGTGAGATGACCGTTTCTCAACTTCCGGCTGTGAGATGACTGTTTCTTAACTTTTGGGTGTGAGATGACCGTTACAACTTCGAGCAACACTTGCTCTTGCCCAGTGACTAACCAGTAACTGCAAATTTAATACAAGATGAGATATGATTCCCTTTACTTAGAATCAAAGTGATACTTACAAAGCTTTGGATTGAACCATCTGTGATCATAGATTCAACAAAATATGTATGATGAAGTTTATGCTGAAAACAGGTTCAAAGAGCTTTTGTCTTCTTCAATGGATTGTCAAAATAATGAAGATAAAGTTCAATCAATCCAGAAGACTTAAAGTTTCTCTTTCAAAAGATTGTAAGATCAAACACAAGTGAAAGACGACTAACTTTCAAAAAGTGTTTTGGCACAAGTGAAAATTGTTGATACGTTTTGAATGAATATTAGTTTTCGTATATCATTTGTTGTTATTTTGCTCTAAGGCAGCACGTGTATATAAGAATAACATAAGTGAAATGGACTAGATAATTTTGGCTCTCTAGGTTATTTCAAATACAACGTATACTTTCTTTCCCGAAATGGATCGATTCAGCTCAATGCACATTACGACGATAGCACCTGAATCATCTAATCCTTTCACGAAAAGAGAATGTTCTCACATGCTTTTAGAATGTTCAAAAAGTTCTGAAAAATTTGTTATACGATTTTGAAAAGTTCTAAAAAGTATTCGTACGATTACGAAGAAAGTAACAGAAATGGTGCTCTTGTCAGAACAGTAACATTTGTTGAATTAGCGTCATTGAGTATAATATCAACTTTTGTCATTTTATTCCTTGAGGGCGCTCATGGAGCATAAGCGTCTTGCTGAACATTGATGTAAGGGTGTTACTAAGTCGTAAGCGTCCTGACTTACTTTGACGATTTAAACAACTCAAAACATGAGGGTGCTACTTCACAATTAGCGTCTTGCTTTGTTTTAAAAACATTGAACACACGAGGGCGCTACTCAAAAGTTAGCATCCTGAAATTTAAAAATAGTTTTAAAACAATGTTGAGTACGCTGAAGGACGATAAACATCCTATAGGTTATTAAGTTGATTCCAAAGATGAGGGCACTCCTACACAAGTAGCGTCCTGATAGTTTATTCAACTTATAACTATCAGCGCCCTTAAATATAAAAATCACTTGAAAACAAAAAGAACTTCTAGCGAGCTGAAGCTAAGTCAGCGTCCTGACATACTCAAAGGTTGATAAAAAAAATGTCGCTACTTACAAATAAGCATCCTTATTAATCAACTCAATTCAACCTTGAGCGTCCTAATATTTTATCAACGTCCTTATTCATCAAGTCTAGGAGGGCGCTGCTAAAAGACTAATGTTCTGAAAGACTTTATAAAAATATTTTTTGATTTCTCGATTAAGTTTCAATAAAACGTAATGTAATTGGATTAAATCGAATATGCTAACGATCGATTAAAACATGCAAGCATACATATCGCTGAATCATATGACATAGAAGATCCTACAACCTACCATAATCTAATCATACAACCGAACATCTTCAAATGATCATGGTCTTCAAGAAAATCTTTAATACGTTCGCCATGCATCATTGATTCTTTGAAACCTTCAAGTAAGATTAGACATACCATATGTGCAGTAATATCATAAACAAAATGTAGTTTGTAATCATCAAAATATCTTTCATATTAGGGACATATTCTCGTAAAGGACGTGAGGATAATCATTGAAGCATCATATATTCAGGGGGAGTTTAACAATATGGGGGAGTCTTAGTGACATTCTACGTACAATCCTTCGAATTACACTCATATCATATGAATCAAGGATAATTTGTACTGCATTTCATGCATACACACATCATTTTATTAGCTTGCTTCAAAGCCTATAGTAATGTGTTTGAAATAATAAAAAAGGAAGAGATTGTTGAACCAATTATCCTCACGTCCCTTACGAGAATATGTCCTTAATATGAAAGATATTTTGATGATTACAAACCACATTCTGTTTATGATATTACTGCACGTATGACATATCTAATCTTACTTGAAGGTTTCAAAGAATCAATGATACATGGCGAACGTATTAAAGATCTTCTTGAAGACCATAATCATTTGAAGATGTTCGGTTGTATGATTAGATTATGATAGGTTATAGGACCTTCTATGTCATATGATTCAGCTATATGTATGCCTGCATGTTTTAATCGATCGTTAGCATATTCGATTTAATCCGGTTACATTATGTTTTATCGAGATTTAATCGAGAAATCAAAAACCACTTTTATAAAGTCTTTCAGAACACTAATGCTATAGCAGCGCCCTCCTAGACTTGATGAATCAGGACGCTATTAAAATATTAGGGACACTCAAGGTTGAATTGAGCTGATTAATAAGGACGCTTACTTGTAAGTGGCGTTCTTTCTTTTATCAACCTTTGAGAATGTCAGGACGCTGACTTAGCTTCAGCTGGCTAGAAGCTCTTTTTGTTTTCAAGTGATTTTTTAATTTAAGGACGCTGATAGTTATAAGTTGAACAAACTATCAGGACGCTACTTATGTAGGAGCGCTCTCATCTTTAGAATCAACTTAATAACCCTCAGGACGCTTACCATCCTTCAGTGTAGTCAACATTGTTTTAAAACTGTTTTTAAATTTCAGGACGCTAACTCTTGAGTAGCACCCTCGTGTGTTCAATGTTTTTAAAACAAAACAGGATGCTAACTGTGAAGTAGCGCTCTCATGTTTTGAGTCGTTTAAATCTTCAAAGTAAGTCAGGACGCTTATGACTTAGTAGCGCCCTCACTTCAATATTCAGCAGGACGCTTGTTACGTGCAAACCGCAAGCGTAGAGTGTTAAGTTATAATATATAACCGATGAGATATCGGGTTGTCGTCCTTTAGGATTGATACTCACACTAAATACCACGTTTATTAACTCTAACTTTATTTAGAAAATCAAATTCAGAGAGTTGAAATAATTAAAAACAGTGATGAAAGGAATTAAGTATTAAACTAACAATGCAATAGAAAACTAATGAGAAAATCAATGGTAGAATGATCTAGAGGTTCAATATCACCTTACTCTCAACTATGCCTTTATATATATATATATATATATATATCATTAAATCAATTCTTCGTTTATAAGTCGAAACTCCTAACCTTTCTAATTCCCTCTTTTGAAGCAAAACTAGGGCATATTATTGTTGTCTTAGTTTAACTCTTTCGATGAAAAACAAAAACAACAATACCTCATTAAGATCTATGATTTCCACCTAACGACTTCAAAGGTTCTCGATCTCCTTGTGAGTTTCACGATAGCCTAGGTTATATTTTCTATTCTCCAACCTAAGGCACCCTCTTGTTCGTGAAATTATCGCAAGTGCGCGACAGACAAATTATAATAAAATCCAATAAAATCGAGTATCGTCCTCAGGGATAATTAGAACACTAGCTATCACATTTTTACCTTAATTTTATCTAGACAATCAAATTCGAATGATTGAGTAATTAAACAATAACGAAAGCAACTAATTATTAACTAGCAAAGCAATGAAAACGACAGATTATCAATAGAGAAATAATCTAGAAAATCGATTTCACCTAACTATCAACTATGTTCTTTCCAATTATTTATCATTAATGTATTTACTTAATTTATAAGCCAGAAATCCTAATGTTTCTAACACCCTCTGTCGAGTGTCGCGTTAGAGCATATTCATTGGAATTGATCTCGATCTATCGATAAAGACCTAATTCTTACAAACTCACTAAGATCTATGATTTCTTTTAATGACTACAAAGTTCGATCTCCTATCATCTCACAATAACCTAGGTTATATTTCCCTTGTTCCGATTCAAAGCACCCTATGTTGAGTGCCGCACTCTAGAACTAAGATTATTCAATCCGTGATCAAGAGATTGAAAGCATTAACAATGGAGAAATATAAATAAACTAGCACAAATCCATTAATATTAATTAAGACTTTACTAGAACAAAGCATTAAAGTTAGGATCCATCTATTCTCTAGAAACAATGTTTTAGTTCATAACGAAAGAAATCAAAACAATAACTAATATGAATCAGAACTTTAACGGCCTATGTCGGTTATCATAATAACTTTTCTGTCTGTCTTGAGCCGACTTCAGCCTTGGCCGAATCAGCTTAATCTTTTCCGTCTACTCAACAACTGTATTAGGGACCCATAGCTGCGTATCACCCATCTCATACTAATAAGCTGGGGATTTATAGGGTTTCCCATATAAAGCCTCATACGGTGCCATACCGATGCTTGCCTATAACTATTATTCTAAGCAAACTCACATAAGGGCAAGTGCTCACTCCAACCCCCACCAAACACTAAAATGCAAGACCTGAGCATATCCTCCAACATCTGTATCACTCTCTCGGTCTGACCATCCGTCTGAGGGTGAAATGTTGTACTGAGTCGAAGACGGGTCCCTAATCGAGTTTGCAATCTCTGCCAAAACCTTGATGTTAACCATGGATCTCTATTCGACATGATAGACAAGGGCATCCCATGCAGTGTCACGATCTCTCTCACATATAATATGCTCAGTCTATCCACAGAGTCTTTGGTGCTAATAGGAAGGAAGTGTGCTGTCTTGGTCAATCTATCGATCACAACCCAAATAACATCAAATTGACCCTGAGACTTCGGGAATCCCATGATGAAATCCATTGTAATGTGCTCCCACTTCCACTTAGGTATGGGTAATGGCTGCATCTGACCTCCAGGATTTCGGTGTTCAGCCTTGACCTGTTGGCACACCCCACATCTCTGCACGTACTCAACTATACTCTTCTTCATCTCATGCCACCACGCAGACCTTTTTATGTCATGATACATCTTAGTAGCCCCTGGATGAATGGTATACTGAGACCTATGTGCCTCCTGAAGTAATTTAACCTTCAATTCAGCATCATATGGGATCCATAGTCTCCCTTTAAAACACAAGACATCTTTTGACCCTCTCTGCCAATAAGCCTGGTCAGTATTGTCTGCATATCTACAGTACATATCAAAATCAGGATCATGTTCCTGTAGATTTTTAACCCTCTGAATATGGGCATCTGCAAGCTGCACATGCATCTGAGCGCATATCTCGATACATGGCGTATCCGAGAGTATACTCATCATCGTCACTCTCTCAAGTAAATGCTACTGCTAGGCCATATGGAAAACAACCGCTTTAGTTTCAGCTTGCTTCTGGCTCAATGCCTCAGCTACAATATTGGCTTTGCCAGGATGATACTCCAAAGAGAAATCATAATCCTTAAGTAACTCAAGCAATCTCGTCTGTCGCATATTCAGTTCTTTCTGATCAAAGAGATACTTTAAACTCTTATGATCAGAATACAAAGTGAACCTCTCATCATAAAGGTAGTCCCTTCACAACTTTAGTGCAAACACTATAGCTGCTAGCTCCAAATCATGCACAGGGTAATTATGTTCGTGCACCTTTAGCTACCTAGATGCATAAGCTACCACTCTACCCTCCTGCATCAACACACATCCCAAACCCAAGCGTGATGCATCCATATAAATCACCAGCTCTTTCCCAGGCTCTGGAAGAATCAACACTGGAGCTATAGTCAGTTTTTTTTTCAACTCACTGAAAGCTTTCTCACAGGCATCCATCCATGTGAAGGCCACATTCTTCTGAGTCAGCTTGGTCAATGGTGTGACTATCGTGGAAAAGTCCTTCACGAACTTCCTGTAATAACCAGCTAATCCCAAAATACTACGAATCTCTGTCACCGTGGTAGGTTTTGGCCAACGAATGATTGCCTCGACCTTAGTAGAATCAACTGAGATACCTTCCACTCTAACCACATGACCCAAGAATTTCACCTCTGTTATCCAAAAATCACACTTGCTGAGCTTGACATACAACCTATACTCCAACAATATCTGCAGTGTAACTTTGAGGTAACGCTCATGATCTTCTCTAGTCTTAGAATAGACTAGGATATCATCAATGAAAATTATAATAAACTGGTCGAGATACGGTCTGAATATCCTTTGCATCAGGTCCATGAACATAGCCAGAGCATTAGGCAACCGAAAGGGCATTACCAAGAACTCGTAATGTCCATATCTCGTTCGAAAAGCAGTCTTCAGTACATTTTCATCCCTAATCCTCAACTAATGGTACCTAGACCTAAAGTCTATCTTTGAAAAGAACTTGGCTCCAATAAGTTGGTCA
This sequence comes from Paratinospora sagittata, assembly GCA_035771175.1. Lineage (NCBI taxonomy): Eukaryota > Viridiplantae > Streptophyta > Magnoliopsida > Ranunculales > Menispermaceae > Paratinospora > Paratinospora sagittata. The sequence continues at coordinate 21,383 of JAYMFD010001817.1, forward strand.
AATAAGTCATCAATGCGTGGAAGAGCATACTTGTTTTTCACAGTCACCTTGTTCAGCTGACGGTAGTCTATGCACAATCTGAGACACCCGTCCTTCTTCTTGACAAACAACACAAGTGCTCTCGAAGGTGACATACTATGTAACACCCGTACCTTAGGATGACGTCATTTTGACCCGTAGAGTACCCGTATACATATTTGATGCTCGACGCGTGTTGGTTCGAGTGTCTTTGCATGCTTTTAAGTTGTTTAATGTGTGCGTAAAGTCTCAGAATGATCGAAAACCCATTCGGCGTTGAAACATGTCGAAAACGATGTTTTGGATCAGTGAAGCTTGCTCCATGGAGGAAGAAAATTTTGTCACCGATTGCATCAATTACTTGATCTCCTAGATCCGTGGTCCGATTGGGCTGAAATTTTGTCAACTTATTCTGCTCTGATAGATTTTCATTATGAACAGTGAAGATCTTGATCGGAGTTGTCTACTGTGAGGTATAAGACTCAAAACACTGTTTCTCAGATTTGATGATTTTCTTGTGCAGTTTTGATCAAACAATTGGATCTCCCAATTCCACCGTTGGATTGAGCTGAAATTTTACCAGAATGTTGGTAACTGACTCGTAAAATGTTTGCAAGGAATTAATTGTCTAAGTGTAGGTAATTGCAACAGGAAAATTGTTCCTTTTATTTAAGTGTATTTTTTTCGTGTGGGCCCAAAACTTTATAAAAGCAACCAACTCATTTTTTTTATCTCACTTGCTCATTTTTACTTAGAAAAGAGTTTAAGGAGCTTGGAGAGGAGAAAAAGAAGGAAAAAGGAGAAAAGGGAGAGAAGTTAGGTTTTTTTGGTGATTTTTGCCCAAAAATCACCCTAGGTAATTAAATCCCTCATTATTTCTCATTTTTCTTCCTTCTATCACTTTCCTTCATGCATGCAAACTGATTTTTTGACTTAGGGTTTCTATGAATCCCGGATTTTAAGGGTCCTTGACCTTGGGTTTACTTGTTTAGGCCATTTTATGCTTATTTTTTATGCTAATGACCTTCCCTAACCTCAATCAACACCTAATGAGTGTTTTTCACCAATAAATCCCGAAATTTAAGGAGGGTGGTGGAAAACCAATGTTGGACTTAGGTCTTGGAATTGAGATATGTTAATCTAGATTGTGTTGGGAGTCTATAAATGGTAAAACCCCCAATTTCTAACAAGAAATTGGTGGGGTTTCATGGATTTCACCTAAACTAAGATTTTGATCTAGGGTTTCCTATTTTAAATTGCATGTGATTTGTATGGAATGCATGGGTAAAGGTGGTGGTATGACACTCTAATTTACTGATTTTGATTAAAGGAAACCCTATTGTGGAGTAATTTTGGCCTAAGCAATGTAATTTGGCAATTTCCACGTGATTTGGTGATTTTCATGTAATTTGGGGATTTTGCCCAAATTGGGGATTTTGACTTGGACTTAGTCAATTGATTAAATTGACTTGATAGTTAGTCAAATTGACCCTTAATAAAATTGAATGTCATGTATTATAGTGTTTGGATCAAGGGGGATCAACCTATTGCATTCAATTTGGGTTATGTATAGTTTAAATTGGTATTAAATAATTGAATTGGGCAATATGGAAATTGACTCATAGGTATAATCATTTTAGGAACTTAATTGACTATGAAATTGGGTTTAAACATGGTTGTTTAGCACACTTATGGACTGATATTCAGTAATGTGTATAAACCATGTTTCATGTAGGGATTTGAATTCATTTGAGTAACCCAAGTAGGCTAATTTGGGATTTGAAGTGCTTGAGGTGATTGTGGTCATCCTAGTGCTGTATTGGATCCGATTGGATTGGCTAGGTCTAGCCAATCAAGTGTGAGTGTTTCCTTACTTGTTGTCTTCTATATGTGGCATTTTAGTATATAATGGTTTTAAATGCTTACATAATATAGTATGCATGACTTAAATGTTCCATGAAATATATTTGAGCATAGTCTAATAGGGTTGCAATTGAGTTGAGTCTCTTAGCTGGGATTTTCTTCTGGGAATCTCGTGAGTCTAGTGTTGATCCCTAATTGTCAACCTGACAGAGGATTTTTATGGGTTTTGTATGTTAGGATTCGCCTAGGCATAGTATTTGTCTTGGTGGGCAAATCCTATGGTTCATACAATCCTAAAAATTCTAATAGAATACGGGTAAGAGGTCGATCGGGCGATGGGTGTCGCGCACTCAGGCCCATGTATTGATTCTTACCTAGTAGGTGTTTAGGATTGCATGAGCATACCATAAATGATATGCATTTTCTTGATATGACATGATGCATTATATTGAGCATGTATGTAACCTTGATTATATCCATAATATTTAAACTGCTTTAATGATCTTGAATTGTTTTACTTAAATGCATATATATGTTGCCACTTGTAGAGAACATTTACTGAACTTGCTGTAGCTTGATAGTTACATATTTAGATAGGATTTATAGCATGTTTTAGGTGTGTTTTAGGATGATTTATACATTAATTTAGCGTGTTTATGTTAGTTTTGATTCATTTGTTAGTTAAGGAATAAATTAATTTTTATGCATTATTTCAGTTTGTTAATTTATATGTTTGATCAATTTATGTTTCAAGTGTTTTAATTACTTGCTTTACATTGTTATGTAGGTATTTAGATGTGTGGAAGAGAGCATGAATGGTGAACATAACATATGAGAAGCCTAGATGATGTTTCATGAAGAACCCAAGTCAAAAAGTGGAAGAAAATTGGTTAAGCCCACAAAAAAGAAGTCAAGCGAAGCAGAAATATGGCTAAGTCCATAGACTGAGCACGACCCAGTCTCTCGGCGCCGTGGCGTCGGGTTGAGGATCAAAAGAAGGCTCTGGGCGCCGCGGAGCCAATTGCGGCTCCCAGAGGTATTTAACACAGCGTCGCGATGCTCATCGTGGCGCTAGAAATTTTATCTCAGCGCTGCGGCGCTAAAGGTGTTTTTAGTGCATTTTAGCAACTTGGAATTTGGGAAAATTGGGGGACTTTCCAATTTTTACACAAGGGGGCTTATTGTATATAAAAAGAAAGATATTGGAAGAGAGATTGGGAACAAGAGGAGAATGGCTGGCACGAGTTGGAGGACAATATTCGCATTGAAGATCATTCACACATTCCATATTGATTCTAGTTTGCTTTTCTTTATTCTGATTCATGTTTGAACTTATGTTTTGCGTTTTTAATTGTTTAGCTATGAACTAAACCTCTTTTTAGAGGTGTAGACTGATCCAAACTCGAGATTATGTCTTAGCTTTTATTATTTAATTATTATTAATGAATTCTTTTAGTTTATTTATGTTTTTCTATGCATAAAGCTTTCGATCCCCTGATCAAGGATTGACCGATCCTAGATTCTTGGTAGATGCTCCAAAAGATGGTACCTTGAGTTGGAACCTGGAGAGTACAACATAGGCTATCGTGAGACTCAAAAGGAAATCGAGAACCTTTGAAGTCATTAGGAGGAAATCACAAATCTTAATGAATTATCGTTGTGTTTGGTTTTCTTCGAAAGAGTTAAATCAACACAATGATAATATGCTCTAGTTCTGCTTCAAAAGAGAAAATTAGAAATGTTAGGAATTTTGACTTATAAGCTAGAGAATTGATTAATAATAATACATATATCAAGACATAATTGAGAGCGAGGTGACATCGAACCTCTAATATATTCTGTATTGATTTATTATTTGATTTACATTGCATTTTTTTAGTTATCAATTAATTAGTTTAATTCTGTTTTAATCACTCAAAATTAGGGTTAAAATGCGGTAGATAGTGTAGTAAATATCCTTGAGGACGATACCCGATTTCTAATCGGAATATATTATAACTTGGCAACCGTTCATTTTGAGGTTTGCGTGCAACATAGCTCACCCCTCACTCTTATCCTTTCAGGTTCGGATAGGAAGGGGAAGGGAAAGGCTTAGCTACAAGGCATTTCCCGACATTTTGTGACGTAGGTGTTTGTACTTTTCCGCATTTATTTTGATAAATTGCACTATGTAACACCTAATACTTATACTTAACACTTAGATGAGTTGTAATCATGGTTAAGTATTATTTTGTATATTTGACATTGTGGACTTAGAAAAAAAAATTGGTTGTCATTTGTGTATATTTTTACATTAATGATTTGATTATGTCCATATGTCTTGATATAAGTTTGGGGATTATAGTTTGTTATTAGAAGGCTGATGGGATGTCGGGTGTATCGAGGAAGGATTTACCCAGGGTTCCGTGCCGATCATGACGTCATAGATAGTGGGTTGTGAAAACTTTGGTATCAGAGTGCGTGTGTTTTAGGTTCAAAATCCTTAAAAAAGAATAAAAGACTTATGAGATATTATGATTTTTTTTAAGGGTATGATTATGGGTAGTTATCTTAGGGATAACAACTCTCATGGTTTGTGTTTCTGATAGACTTTTCCTTATTTGTGAATTTCAAATTTACAAGAGAGGCAATTGAGAACCAACCATGGACCCGGATGAGCGCTTTAGGTAGATTGAGGCCTTGTTAGCTGCTTAGCAGGCTGCTCAGACTTAGATTCAGTAGCAGCAGACTCAGATACTAGGCCCATTTGCTCAGGTCCAGGGCAACAGGCAGCCACAATAGGGTGTTCCAGTTAAGGGGGAGCATAACAATGTGGGCATGGCTGTAGGTTATAGAGCCTGTCGAGTTCCAGTTAGGCCGAGGTTCAGGATGAGTTTCCTGCCAAGGTTCAGGACGAGGTTCAGGCTAATCCACAGCATCAGAGGTCTGAGTCTGAGAGGTACGAGATGGTCATGAAGGCCTTCAGGAACAGAGGCCCAACGGAGTTTGCTGGAGGCCTTTATATTGAGACAACTGAGAGATCGCTCAGGAGGATGGAAAACATTTTCGGTGGCATGCAGGCTTCTGAGGCTGACAGAGTGAGGTTGGCCAAATTTAAGCTCGTCGAGAAGGCTGACGATTGGTGGTTGAGATTGGATTGCACGGTCGATGAGATCTAGACATGAACCAAGTTTAAAGAGCTTTTCTATGAGGAGTTCTACCCGAGGTCAGAGCGAGATCAGAGGAGGACCGAATTCATGCACCTGACCCAGGGCAATCGGTCAATGAGGGAGTACGGGCAAGAGTTTAACCAATTGGCACTCTTCACTCCAGAGATGGTGTCGACTGATCACCTACGCATGCAGAGGTTACGGGATGGGTTTCTTGACCGTATCCGTCAGGGTTTGGTACTTGTTGGCGTACAGACTTACGTTCAGGCGATGGTGCAGGCCGCTGACTTTGAGACTGCAGAGGCCGACTCACTGATAAGGACATCAGTCACGGTTCAGACACATACAACTCCTTCAGTACAGACTCAGCCGACAGGGTCAGCATTTCGGTGATAGGAAGAATCAAAAAAATAAGAGGAACAAATATGGTGGCAATGGGTACGAGGCATTTGTAGCCTCCACCCCAGTGTCAGTTGCGCCGCCAGCTCTAGGCTAGAGTGTGTAAACTTCAGGCAGGCCCTAGCAGCAGCAGAGTACAGTCATGCATAGTGGACAGCAGACAACCACGGCATGGTCGCAGGCTGTATGTTCATCGCCTAAGGCACATACACTGATAGTTTGCTTTGGTTGTGGAGCTCCAGGACACAAGAGGAACGAGTGCCCACTGAGGATTTCTGCTACACAGTTCATTTCGATGTCCCGAGCAGTCACACAGGCAGATCCAGAGGCCAACAAGCAATTGGTTGAAGGTACTATCAGCATTTGTGATTCTTTGATGTATTTCTTCTTTGATTCTAGTTCTACTTTGTCCTTTATTTATGGTAGTGTGGTAGATAGATTGAGACTATCTCCTATTAGGACTAGTACACCGTTGATTTTGAGTAGGGCGGTTGGTGAGAAGATTTACCCTAACATGGTATGTGTGTGATGCATTGTGAGATTCGAGGACCACGAGATGTCTGTTGACCTTAGAGTCTTAGCGTTCCTCGAGTTCGATGCCATTTGGGTATGGCTAGGCTGGCAGCGTATCACGCTCACATTGATTGCTTCGGCAAGAGGGTTGTCTTCCAGATACCCGGACAACCAGTTTTTGTTTTTTGAGGCAGGACTGCATCGAGACCATCTACCCAGGGTAGATTAACCACTGATGACGTGGTTGCTACGATGGCTAGTTTGAGGCCAGAGGTTTTTCCTAATAAGTTACCTGGCTTACCGCCTAAGCGAGAGGTAGACTTTATCATTGAGCTAATGCGTGGGACAAAACCCGAAAGAGTTGAATGAACTCAAAGCCCAGCTTGATGAGCTGATGGGCAATGGATTTATTTCCCCTAGTATGTCACCTTGGGGAGCACCTATGTCGTTTGTCAAGAAGAAGGACGTGAGTCTTCGATTGTGTAAAGACTACTGTCAGCTAAATAAGGTGACAGTGAAAAACAAGTATCGTCTTCCACGTATCGATGATCTGTTTGACTAACTGATTGGGACATTATGATTTCTGGGTACCATCAGTTGAGGATTAGAGATGAGGATGTTCCGAAGATTGCTTTCTAAACAAGGTATGGACATTATGAGTTCTTGGTGATGCCCTTCGGGTTGACTAATGCAACAACTATGTTCATGGATCTAATGCAGCGAGTATTTAGACCGTACCTTGACCAGTTCATTATAGTCTTTATTGATGATATCCTAGTCTATTCTAAGACTAGAGAGGATCATGAGCGTCATCTCATAGTTACGTTGCAGACATTGTTGGAGCATAGGTTGTATGCGAAGCTGAGCAAGTGTGACTTTTAGATGACCGAGGTGAAATTCTTGGGTCAAGTGGTTAGTGCAGAAGGTATCTCAGTTGATTCTGTTAAGGTTGAGGCAATCATTGGTTGGCCGAGGCCTACCACAGTGACGTAGATTCGTAGCTTTTTGGTTTTGGCTGGATATTACAGGAAGTTCATGAAAGACTTTTCCACATGGTTGAATGACTAAGCTGACTCAGAAAAATGTGACCTTCACATGGTCGAATGACTGTGAGAAAGCTTTCAGTGAGTTGAAACAGAGGTTGACTACAACTCCAATGTTGATTTTTCCATAGCCTGGGAAAGAGTTGGTGATTTACACGGATGCATCACTCTTAGGTCTTGGATGTGTGCTGATGCAGGAGGGTCGAGTGGTTGAATATGCATCTAGACAGCTTAACGTGCATGAACACAACTACCCTGTGCATGATTTGGAGCTGGCAGCTATTGTGTTTGCATTGAAGCTATGGAGGCACTATCTGTATGGTGAGAGGTTTACTTTGTTTTCTGATCATAAGAGTTTGAGGTATCTCTTTGATCAGAAGGAGTAATATGAGGCAGAAGAGATGGCTTGATTTACTTAAGGATTATGATTTCTTTTCAGAGTATCATATTAGCAAAGCCAATATTGTGGTTGACGCTTTGAGCCGTAGGCGAGCAGAGACTCAGATGGTTGCTTTTCAGATGGCCCAACAGTGGTAGTTACTTGAGAGGGTGACGATGATGAGTATACTCTCGGACACACCACGTACTGAGATATGTGCTTAGATGCACGTGCAACTTGCAGATGCCAATATTCAGAGAGTTAGAGATCTGCAAGACCATTGTCCAGATTATGACATGTACTGTAGATTTGCA
>JAYMFD010000474.1:0-33217 GCA_035771175.1 Paratinospora sagittata
TGATATGATGACATAAAAGATATAATCATAAATGAAGTCTACTCACAACCAAGCCTTGCGAGAGTATTTAACCACACATGACCACCAAAACCGAATCAACCCAATCAAGATAGCGAAACATACATCAATATCCTACCATACATCAATTTCTATGCTCAATCACATAGACATTACACATCAACCCTAAATCAGCCCACATATAAACAATAGGCCTAAATCCCATCTAATCCCATCATTCAACTCAAATCACATGACTTAGGCCTCTAATGCATAGTTCTCATTCATAAACCATTCTATTAATCAAAAATACTGATTTTCAATTCCTTAGGCATAAACATGCCCAAATTGGGTCACTTGATCACAAGTAGGCCTAACCCATGATATGGTCACAACCACCAAATCAGTAGCATAATCAACCCTAATCATGCTTAATTAAACATAAGTTGCATCAATTCAATGATTCTAGGCCAAAAGCATCAAAATCCCCAAAATATGAAAATTTTCATACTTAGGCCATATTGCCGATTTACACTAGGTCACCATGTTCAGCCATGTATATCACTGATTTTGCATCATGGGTTCATCAACAATGGCAACTAGGTCAACATAGTTGATATGCTAGCTATTTGGAAAGGTCTAAGTTCATATTCTAAATTTAGGTCTAATACAAGCAACCATACCAATTCTTCATTTAATATTCTGTTCAGATGTATCAATCTACCAACAAAAATATGTAATCACAAAATCAACCTTACAGATTGAATTATGTGAAGAAACAAACCTTCTGTCCAAATATCAACCCAATCCAACGGTGGACCGAAAAGATAAGTATCTTTGATGAACAAGTCTCTAATCAGACAATTTCTCCTTTCCTGCTGCAAATACTCAAACTCAGATGACTATATCACACAAACTACTCAACCCATAAACATTGCCACCGTTCATAATATAGAAATATCAGTTATAAACGACATACCCAAATTTGATATCCATCCAACGGTATATTGAGGAGATCTACAAGTTTGAGAGAAACGGGCACGAGAAATCCAGACTTTCCGACCAGCTTTGTTTGAGAGGTTAGATCTCTCAGACGAAACCTCTAATCAACATCTCCACCGACTAGAATGAGTAATCATAAGCTACGAACTTGCTGACAAATTTTGTGCTCAATCTGACCGTATATCCCAAAGATCCAGCTCTTTGATGAAAACGTCGCAGAGATCTTCCTCCTGCAACTCCCTCCTTCTTTCTCTTCTTTTTTCTTTTCTCTCCACTCACCTCTTTCTAGCACTTCCTTGATTCCCTCCTTGATTCTCTCCTTGATTCTCTCCTTGATTCCCTCCACTCATTCTAGCACTTCCTTGAGGGCATGGGACACTTGTCCACTTTCATGCACCAACCTTCACATGTGTTGGTCTCATACTACCCATACCAACCACATGTACTTTAACCAATTTCATGCTTCCATGTATTTTAAATGTCCAATCCATTTAATACACCAAATTTTTATTCTCATTTATCCTTTTATTCAATCAATCCTAACTCATATCAATTCATGGTTTAATGGGCCCATGCATAAATAATAACATATGCATTATACTTTAATTTAACATGACTCATATACAATTTATGATACACATATTTATATACATTATCAAGCATCAACTATACAAACATTAAACAACCATCAAACAAACACCAAACATATCAAGGCAACGCATAGAGTTTGGGCAAAGTGCAATTGGGTTATGGGCTAGATGAAATAATTTTCGGGGTGTCACAAAAATGCTTATTTTCTGGGATTGGAGTAGCACTGCGCTTTAGTGGTGGCAGACAAAAAGCTTGTTCCCTGAAACATACAGAAGCGCGCTTCTAGTTAGGGAGAAGCACTCTCCTTGCGAGTGACAGAGGCAGGGTCTATTTCTGGGCAAGTAGGAGCGCGCTCCTAGAGAGGAGAAGCGAGCTCCTGGGTATTTTGACAGTTTTTTTTAAATGGTTGGTGTGGCGATTTAGCCACATATAAATTTATTTCTTCATTATTTTCTCGATTATTCTAGCTGGTTAGAGCTGAAAAAAGAGGAGCAACAAAGGGAAAGAGGAAAAAAGACCGATGGTTGTTGATTTGGGGAGCTATGGTGACTTTTCTTGGCTCAAAGTTATGAATTTCTACTCATTTTCTTTACTTTCTGATCATATATGAAATTGGATGGGTTTGGGGATGGTTGCATGAAATTGGGGATTCTTGGGTGTGCCAATTTCATGACTTTTGATGACAAATTATGTTTCCAAATGAATTCTTGATGAACAATGGATCTATGACATGTTAAATTGTAGAAAAATGATGGTGTGTGATAGACATACCAAACCCAGATGTTGATGAAGCCACTGAGGGTTTGGGAAGGTTTAGAGTGTCGTTTTTGTGAGAATTAGCTAGATGAGGATTGTGATTAAATTAGATTTTATTGTGTTATTTATAGATATTGGGTTGTGAAATTAGAGTGATCAGTTGGAAATTGGTTAATAGTTTGTGTAGTAGTTGTTTAGTAAATAAGACTTTACCCATTGTGAGTATTTCTTACCTTTGGTTTTATGTATGACATTATATGTATAATTGTGTTTATGAAATGTAAGCATGCTATGGTACTTGCATTTATGTTTTGAATGTATGAAATGTTTTACATTGGAGCATGTCTTGGATTTGGATTAAGTTGGTCCTAGACATGAATAATAATCCTATTGGAGGGAAAACTACTAGGAATTAAACTCGCAGAAGTGGCTGATCAGCACTTGTGTGTTATCTCAAGGAACCCCATGATGAGAATGTTTTGATGATTTCAAACTACTCATGCTTGTGTATCTAATGATCTTGTTAAGTATTTCAGAACTATCAAGAACCAATATCAAAGAACAGAGCTTACAAGTCTATTGAAAGATCAATGTCTCGAGTTTTCAAGTACTTAGGATGTAAAACTTTCGATCAAATAACTCTCAGCAAGTTTAACATATTTACATGTTTTGATCGATGTGTTTGAAAAGTTTTCTTAAAAGATTTAATTTCTTAATCAATTCAGTTTTCAGTTTGATCGAATTTCCAGCTGATTTGACTAAGTTTTGAAAGACAAAATCATTTTACAAAATCAGTCTTTAAGTATTCGATCAGGACGCTAATGTCTCAGCAGCGCCTTCCTGAACTTGGTAAGTCAGGACGTTGATGATATATTAGGACGATGATAATGTTCAAGGTTGAAAAGTTCATATCTATCGGGACGCTTATTTTGTCAATAGCACCCTCATTGAATCAATCAAGGAACTTATCAAGACGCTGATTGAACATTAGCCCGCTGATTGTTTTTAAACATCAGGATGATGACCGTCCAGTAGCGTTGTAACGCCCCATATTTTTGGTCAAAGTTCTACATTGACTTATATGTATACTGAAGGGTATAATACGTGTATAAGTATGTGAATGTTATATGTACGTGTGCTAAGTATGTATGTGTGTTAAGTATGCATGTGTATGTGTTTGTGTGTTTATAAAATCCAATTAGGTTATTAAAATCCAAATAATATGTGTTAAGTTGGGTATATATATAAATTAAATTTAAGCATGGGAGTTGGGTTACTAATTAACATTGGGAGCATGGAATCAATTTTTGTTTCATTCTTACCTCATTCTTTCTCTCTCAACTACTTTAAGAAGACCAAAAAAAAAGAAATAAAGAAAAGAAAAGAAGAAAGACGAAGAATAACGAAGGGGAGAAGAAAAAAAAGAGAGAAAAATGATTTCGCAACAAAATCGATGCTCCCGTAAGTTGTTTCCACTTTATTTTGTTTTTAAATTGATATTTAAGCTGTGTAACGATTTTACCGGTATAAATTTTACTATAGGAGGCGTTTTGTGGTGTTTTAAAAAAATGGGGTTTGAACCTACTTTGAGTGAAAACATGTAGAAATGATATGTTATGACTCCCTATAGTTGTGTAGACCCCGAATATGTGACTTGTTTGGGTTGAATTGTTAAATTAAAATTTATATAATTATTTGAAGCCAAATTTGGCACAGGAGGTCTTTGGAACCATATTAAACTCTAGAGAAATTCTGGTTTAAAACCATAAAATCGTAGAGAACTGAATTTCGAATGTTTCGATACCAAGATTGTGATTTTTGGATATTGATTGACATTTTTAGTAAGTGACTGAACGAATTTGGTAATTACGACGAATTAGGAAAATAGTGGAAACATGGCTGAAAAGCCTATTTTTTCTATCATTACACCTTAGAAATATTATTGGGGATAGTATAAAATATTTGGGATGTACTCATGAAATTTGTAGACTGAAATAGAATTTTGAAAATTAATTATGAGCATTGGAAAGTTAAAATTAAGTGCGAAAATGAGTATTATGAATTAAAAATTGATTATGGTGATATGAAATAATTGTTTTCATTGTTCATTATCATGGAAATATTTAGACTAATTGTAGAAACAGTATTGGAGAGTCCTCGCGTATGTATGAGACTCAAATTGGGCTTAAACATCATATATGTGAATTATAAAGTTAATATTGATTTGTGAAATGAATAGGAATATATAAAATTGATATATTATATGGAATGAATGTGACAGGTTGGAACAGTAAGATTTGGATTGATTAAGGTGGATCTGGATCGTCGCGATAGTAATAGGATTTAGGTTTGAAAAGTCCAATATTATGAGTACTTCTTTATTTTGGTCTTCTTATATGGCATTGTATTATATGAAATTGATTTAAAATGATTTGCATGTTATGATATATTTATTTGATTTAAAATCATGAAATGATTTTGATGCATAAGAGCACGTCAATGGACGTACCAAAGTAAGTTATTGACATGGAAAACATTTCTATGGGTCTAAATCTCAGGAAACAGACTCATAGGATTGACGGTTTTAGTAATCATGGTCGGTGCATTCCTGGCATGAGATAAAAGACCTAGAAATGACGTAATTGATAAATAAGTAATTTGAGGTCGATGCACTCTTCATTGGTGCACATGAGGATCAGACTCACTCAATTACTTAAAAGGAGGGAAATGGATATGATTTTCAAATGATATTGCAGTTTTTTTAAAAGAAATTGCATTGAATCATTATATGTTGAGCATGTATTATATTATTTGATCACTGCATATATTTGTTTTAATTGTTTGAAATAAACAATTTTTTTTTTATAAATGCATATATAATGCCATAGTAAAAAATATTCACTAAGCTTGTGGTTGCTCACTCTATCTTCTCCAATAATTCGGGTAAAGATTTTAATGGAAAGAGCAAGGCTCGTGAAGAGTTACAAACTCCTATATATTATTGGTTATATATTTTCTTGAAGAAATTAGAAACTTTGTATTTTGATAAATATATTTATACTATTAACATCTTATTTATATTTTATCAACTAGATGAGTAATTTGGTTGAATATGTAATTATGAGGTTATAATTATTAAGTGATTTAGATTAGAGAATCTTAATGCAGATATGTGATGGGATATGAAATGTTCATTGATGTTATATGAGATCTGAAGGTCACTATAAATTATGTGGATGTGTTATATGATATGGAAATAAAATGATAATTTATGGAAATTGACTTTTGGTTAATCAGGTGACGTTTGGACTTATGACTTTGTCCATTTTACGGGGATATGCTGTCAAAAGTTTTAAAAAATTTGGTATATTAGAAGGCTGACAGAGTATCATGTACGTCTGTGTATGACGTATGTGATATTTTGTGCCAGTCGTGACGTCACCTGTAATACCCTGTATTTCACAAAATAATAATAATAATAATAATAATAATAATAATAATAATAATAATAATAATAATAATAATAATAATTTTTAGGATAAAGCACATGCCTGGAAGTCCAGGCACATGCCCGGAAGTCCAGGCAGCCCGCCTGGACTTCCTGGCGCCAAAAACTCTATATAAACCAACCCTCCCCTCTTCATTTTTCACACCAAATTCACTCCAAATTGTGATTTTCCTCCTCTTTTCACTCATTTTGAGTTTTTAGTCTTTTGAGACTCTCTGTCCAAGACTCTCAATGCAGTGCGACAAAGTTCTGTCCGTAGGAAAGCGCCAGATCTGAAAAAGAAGTTCTTATCTGAAGGTGGGGAACGAAACATAGGTTTGCGTGTTTTATAACTTTTATTAAAGTTTACATTCAGTTATTATTATATCTACTGTTCATTTACACTGCATTATGTCATATAATGTTTATATTGTCGTACCTATGCCTGTACACTTGGAATTCGCATATTATACTGTTATAATGCCGAATTTGTGGTCAGTCTGACTCAACTAGACTCGATCTTGTCCTCAGTAACTTTAAATAGTGAACGGGAGACAGCGGGCTGCTCTAGGCGATTGGTATTTAAGCAGACCTTGTGTCTCACCTCTCAACTGGGGACTGATCTAGTTGGTCTTATTGAAAGCTATCAGTTTATACATGTAATACTGAATGTCCTAACCTTGCACGTCGTGATACCGACCCTGATAAGGATCACCAGACGTTGCCAAAGTGAGTCTAAATGTCAAGAAAAGACCAGACCAGTAGACTAGACCAGTTCATGCATTGGCATCATACATATCACCACCTAGGGACGAATATGGTTTATGACTCATAGAATAGTTAGGAGCATTGCTCGCTATTCATATTATTTCTCTGGAGATAGACGTACATGAGAACCCGGCTACGCCCGGGGAGGGACATCAATACGTGAATCCAGAGCATCGTTCCTGAGGAGGTACGTACAGTGAGAACCTGGCTACGCCCGGGGAAGGACACATGTACATGAACTCAGGCGATGTACGTTCATCAAACCATTACGAGACGGTGTCATGCATACATACATATTGATTGATTATGATACTCACATGTGTATTTAAGATATTTGATATTGAAGTATGCTTTATTAATTGTTATACTCACGAACTATTTACCTACTGAGCGCGTTAAGCTCACTCCATTATTATCCAATTTTTCACAGGAAATTAGAGTGGACTGGGTGCAGGTTATGGGGCCCACATTTTGTACCCTTTGTATGATTCATTGGGGATTTTGGGAAGTTTGTTCCCTTGACTATTTTATATAAAAATAAATTCTGAATTTAATGAAATCAGATTTGTACTGCGTATTGTATTTTCGCTGCGCACTCTGTTGTTACCATTGTTATTATTCCAAATGCATGCCCCGTCCGAGAGTGTACCGCCGGTTTAGGTGCGTCCGGGTGGGGTGTGACATTTAATATACATAAGGCCTTTTTGTCACGCCTGGGTTGCACACAGTGCCCCCTACCCAGGGTGATGAGTACCCTCGCAGGGCATACTCCAGCCATAGCACCACATAATATTGTCCCATCTAGGTTGCGCAAGAGCCCCATACCCAGATCATTTGTCCACCCTTATGTTGTCGGTCTGAATTCGTTATGTCTTTAGTAGCACCCTTATGTTTTTGAGCTTTAAATGTTTGGACGTTCACATCATTAGTAGCACCCTTGTGATTTTAAGTGTTTCAAAAATGTGTCAGGACGCTTATCTTCAAATAGTGCCCTCACAACTTTATTCATTTTTAAATGTTAACTAAGTTAGGACACTTACGTTCCAGTAGCGCCCTCACTTAATAGTTCAACAGGACGCTTACAGTCTATAAGCGCCCTCAGGAACAAAATGACAAAGTTGGCTTTACGTGTCAAGACGCTAACCCAACACTGTCATAAAGCTGCGTTTGTGCACTTTCTCAGTTTATCCTTTTAGAACTTTTATGCACAGAGCCCTTTTCAAGCTTGTCAGAAATTTCTTCTGATGCATGAATCACGTTCTTTGAGACTTTCCTTTTTCATGCAACCTGAAGAGAATCAGAATGTTCATAAATATGATTTTTGCCATCTTCGTGAAAGATTCTAGTTGTTGTGAGCTAACGTTCTTTTTGAAATTCAAATTCAAATGATCAACAACTTTATTCCTACTAAGTCTATATATACCAGCACATAGAATCCAAACAACACACACAAAAAATTCACAAAGCCAATACTATTGAAAGTTAGTCGAATTTTCAAATTGATTTAAAATTTCAAAATAGTTTTCGTTTTCAAAGTGTTATTTTTGAAACAAGTGTTATGCAAAGGATTTTCATATTGAGCTTATCTTACATCTTTCATTGAAAATCTGTTTGAAGATTATTGAATTGTTTTTACTCAAATTTTCAGCACAATTTTAATCTCATATCATTCTTGCTGAAGGAAAAATTTGAGAGATAGTTCATAAGATACAGTTGTGTTTCATTTCATATCCTGTATACTGTATCGAGTTGTAAAAGTAGTTATACAAACTACTGATTACTTATATTTGTTTGTTCAACAAAATGGTCATTCTCAAGCCTGTAAGTTGGGAAGGTTTTAGGTTAGTCTCACACCCGGAAGTTGAGATAGGTAATTCTCCAGCCTGTAAGTTGAGTAGTGTAACGGTGGTTCTCACACCCGGAAGTTGAGAAAAAGTTGTAATGGTTTGGTTCTCACCCGTAAGAGAATCCCTTAGTGAAGAGGTTTGAAAATTCTAACTAAAGAGGTTAGGTAGTAGAGGTAGGCAAGTAGCTAAACCACTATAAATCAATTGTGTCAATTGATTTATTTTTTTGTATTTTATTATTTGCCATTGGATTAATTTTAATTATCGAAGTGTCCAATTCGCCCCCCTCTTGGACATACCTGGGCCAACATTATGGTCATTAGTGTTGTCCTAGTTAGAAATGGAAACCCAAGAATGGTTACTTGATACTAAGTATTGAGACGACTATCCTCATAAATGAATACTGAGGAGTGATAAAGTCTCACTCTAATACTTAGATGATGGGCGCTGATTGTATGGTTTTTCACTAGGCTTTGCATCGCTTTGCAAATGGATGTATGTGATGAAAAATATATTGGTCATGTATTCATATTTGATTAACTTGCTTGCATAATGATATTTATACAGTTTTAAATGTCATGCTTTGATTATTAATGTATATATGATGTTATAGGTAGAATATTCACTAAGAAGAATGATAGTACGAAGGGGAGACTGTTTAGCTAGATTTGCAATTGGTGGAGTGGGTTCTCAGAATTTTGTTTTTATTGTGAAGGAGGAAAGTTTCATGATTGATGATTTTATCAAACAATTCTTCGAAAAGAACTACAAAATCTCGAGTCCTCATAGCAGTAATAAGTTCCTTAACCAAGGCCACGAGTGGTGTAGACAAGATGATCAACGTCACTTAGAGGGTCACCAATAGCAGTGAGTTCATTGGCAATCTGTTTGATAGAAATAAGAAAATCAGCCAGAGAGAGATATCTAGGAGTAATCATAGTAAGCTCGTCCTTTGAGATGAATAATGTGAGTAGTCAATATCTTGGCATATAAACGGGAAAGACGAGTTCGAGCCTCTTGACTAGTTGTGGCATAGGAAACAAGTGGGATGACAATCTCGCTCAAAGATGCAAAGATTGTGTGAAGAATTAGTCGATCTTGGCAATGCCATGAAAGATAAATAGGATTAGAAATAGTTTGATAATTCTTAACCACGGTTGCAGAAGGACATGAAAATGTGCCGTCAAGATACCCGAGAAGATCCAGACCACATAAGAGTGCATTGAATTGAGCTTTCCACGAAACATAATCGAGTGACTTGAGCTTGAGAGATAGCTAAGCAACAACGTTGATTGTTATTAAATTCAGGGCACGATTTGAAGGAACAATAACAATTAATGATGGGTTTCTAGCAGACAAAGTAGATGCCATTTTGAACGTATGAGAATGAAAGAAAGAAAAAGAAAAAAAAAAGATCTAGCTTGTTAGAGATAGAGTTATGATACCATATCAAATTAAGTGATATTTTTCATTGACTCAATTTGATTTACAAGATGTGTATATACATACAAGTAAGGTATATGACGTTACAGATAATCCTAACTACAAGAGAAATTTAAAAATAAAACTTTGAATTCTTTTGTTGCAACTAATTGATGCACATCTTTTAAAATAAGGTGGGAATCAAATCTGGTGATGTTGTAATTGAATTATTTAAATTATGTGAAAGAAGTGACAATTGAAACTTGAGGAGAGATTTGTGGAGAGACTGAGTTAATGGATATTTTAATCTATCTTGATTTGTGAAGTTACAGCTAATGTGGCTTCATCTAATGGACATACTTTAACGCACGTGAAGGGGGGTGTTGATGATAGCTTGATATACATTATTCGACCTTTATCTAATAGTTTTAGCATGATACACACAAAGTGTGTGTTGCTCATGCTCGTGCACAATATGTTATTTGTAATAATGATGTTTCGGTTTGGATAGAAGAAGCTCCACTATGGTTGGAAGTTGGAAACTGTTATTTCCTAAGATGTATTTGTTCGAACTTAGTGAACACACAAACTCTAAACAAGAAAAATATTGAAGAAGAAGAAGAAGAAGGACTTAAACTTGCACTTGAACTTGTACACTTTGTTTGATTTAAAAATGAAAAATACATGAGGTATTCATAGGACCATACCTAGGCAAATACAATAAATTCATACATGAATATTAAAATACATGAACCATTAAGCTCATGGACCACACTATCCTTGGTACATACATGTATTTATTAACTCCTAGATATATTCATGAACCTATTAAATATGTTCACATCAAGATACATTCACTACAAAATTCCCAAATAAATCATGTTTACCATAAATATAGGTCAATTTCTAACATACCCCTTAAACATGATTCATGCACTTCAAAAACCTAACTTAATCTTTGACATCCCCCCTTAAGTTAGGCTTTGAACAACTCCACGTGCATGCATGAGCTTCAAAATACTCTCTGTCTTCAACGCCTTCGTGAAAATGTCGGCCACTTGATCTTGAGTCTTACAATAATTGATCATAACGCTACCATTTTTTACTAAATCTCTGATGAAATGATACTTGATTCTGATATGCTTACTCTTGCCATGAAAGACTAGATTTTTGGTAAGAGCAAAAACGAATTTGTTATCACAAAACAAAGTTGTCGCTTCGACTTGAGCTAGCTTGAGCACTTGTAACACCCATCTCAACCAAAGTGTTTGGCAACCCGCTGTTGCCAAAGACAAATATTTTGTTTTGACGATGGAAAAAGCTACACTTGTTTGCTTCTTCGAGGCCCATGAGATTGCACCATAGCCAATGTTGAAAACATAACCAGAAGTGCTCTTGCAATCATTATAACTTCCACCCCAATCACTATCACTGTAACCAACCAAACATGGTCGATCAACCTTCACACAATGTATGTTGTGATCCACCGTGCCACGAACATACCTTAGAATTCTTTTACCAGCTTCCCAATGACTTCTCTTCGATGCTTCCATGAATCTATTGATCATGCTAATGACAAAAGTGAGATATGGTCTTGTTGTAGTTGAATACATAAGACTTCCAACGAGGCTTTGATGAAGGGTTGCATCAACAAAATGATCATCTTTGATATCTTTTTTTAACTTTAGGCCGAATTCCATGGGAGTCTCTATGGGCTTTGCATCGTCCAGCTTGAATCACTTCAACAAGTCACTTGCATACTTCTTTTGAGATATGAAGATGCCTTCTTGACTTTGTTTCACCTCAATTCCAAGAAAGAAATGGAAAAGACCCATATCCGTCATCTCAAATTCATTCATCATCGAGTTCTTGAAGTCATCAAACATGTTGCTAGTAAAGATTAAATCATCAACATATAAGCAAACAATAAGAATATGACCATTGTTACCTTTCTTGATGTAAAAAGTATGCTCATATAGACATTTCTTGAAACCATTCTTTAGGAAGTAGTGGTCGATCCAGCCTTACCACACTCGAGGAGCTTGTTTCAGCCCCTAGAGTGTTTTTTTCAATTGACACACTTTTATTTCTTCCCTTTTCTTGACATAGCCGGGAGGTTGATCAATATAAACCTCTTCTTCAAGAACTCAATTCAAAAATGTTGATTTGACATTTATTTGATGAATGCTCCAGCCATGTTGTGCTACCAAAGCAAGGACTAACTAGATTGTTTCAAGGCATGCAACAGGAGCAAAAACTTCTTGGTAGTCAATCCCATGTTTTTGCTTGTAACTTTTTACCACGAGCCGTGTTTTGTACTTTTCAACTTCTCCTTGTGAATTTAACTTGGTTTTGTAAATCCACTTAACCCCAATGGTTTTCTTTCCTTTTAGAAGCTCAACTAGTTCCCAAGTTTCATTTCTTTGGATGGAATCAATTTCTTGATCCATTGCTTGTCTCCACTTTGCATGTTGTGAGGTTTCTTCAAAAGTGATTGGATCAACATCAACAAAGAGAGCAAAATTTGTCAAATCATCATCTGACATTGCCCTTGTTGAGTCATATATATTAGAAATGCTTTTGATTTTTCTTGGAGGAGAGTCATCATCACTTGAAGAAGATGATGATGGTGATGAAGATGAAGATGAGAATGGATCGTTCACGCTGCCACGATTGTCAATCTGACTTTCTGGTTCTTCTTTATCTATGACAATTGATTTTTGTTTGGCGTTGCCATCCCAATTCCAGGACTCTTCTTCATTGAACAAAACATTTCGACTTATGATAGTTTTCTTGGTGATATGATTGTATAACTTGTAGGCTTTAGAATTTTCACTATAGCCCACAAGTATACACTTTTCGAATTTGTCATCAAGTTTACTTCTCTTAGCATCAGGTACATGAGAGTAAGCAATGCTCTCAAATATTCGAAGATGGCTGACATGAGGCTTCTCGCTGCTCCAAGCTTCATACAGCGCCATGTCACGAACACTTTTGGTAAAAGCACTGTTTAACAGATACACCGTGCATGCAACTACTTCAGCCCAAAAAATGTTTGGCATTCCTCTAGCTTTTAACATATTTCTTGCTAGCCCCATGATGGCTCTGTTCTTCTTTTCAGCAACTCTATTTTGTTGGGGAGTATACCAAACAGTGAGTTGGTGTCTAATGCCATGCTCCTTCAAGAAGTCTGAGAGTGTAACGTACTCTCCACCGCTATCAGAACGTAAGATTTTGATTTTGTAACCGCATTCATTTTCAGCCATGGATTTGAAGATTTTGAAGTACTTATGAACTTCTGATTTTTCCTTCAAAAAATAAACTCATGTTTTTCTGTTATAATCATCAATGAATGTAAGAAAATATCGGTTACCTCCAAGAGATATTGTTTGCATCGGTTACCTCAAGAGACCTTAATGCTCTCCATATATCTTTGCTTGAAAATGATTCTCGATGTTGTTTTCCAATTGCACACCCTTCACGCACTTGATCTAGTTGATGAATGTCTGACATTCTACTCACAATATGATGCTTGTACATATGAGTCAATGTTTTAAAACTCAAATGTCCAAACCGCAAATGCCATAGCCATGATGGGTCTTTCACAATTGTACTAAAGCAATAAAGCGTTTTAGTTCTGTTCATCAAGGGGAACATCTTGTTATGTCTCATCTTCACCTTAGCAACAAGAGCATTGCTCATATCCTTGATCTCACATGTATCATTGTCAAACTTGAAATTATATTGCTTCAAAAGCAATTGCCCAACACTAAGAAGATTGTGTTTGAGGCCAAAAATAAAGAAAACATTAGAAATATGCTTTGTACCTCTTTTGGTATTTACTAAAATGTTACCACTTCCTTTGACTTGAAGCCTTTTGTCATCTCCCGTTCTGACTTTACTTTGGATAGATTCATCCAAAGTTACAAATGTTTTTCGGTTCCCCGTCATGTGGTTACTGCAACCACTATCAAGATACCGAATTTTATCTTGATCAACTTCTTGTGTAGCACAAGTAAGAAATATTGCTCATTCATCATGGTCTTGGCTTTTCTCTTGCGTGAAGATGGTCTGATCATCATTCTTTTTTGCCCAACATTCATATTGATAATGTGGCGACCCCGCACCCCAGACCACCAACCCCGTAGGGAATGGCATGCGGAATGCCGGGACAGGACGTCCGGCGTAGGCATCTCCGACCATTCCTTAACTCCCGTGAGGTGGTTGAGACCCTACGAGCCTTATCTCAAACAACGACATAATATCAAAAGGTACTAAACAAAACTACCAACCGTATTAATCAACCAAGACAAGAGATAATCCATAAAAATGAACCATAAATAAAATCACAATCCCTACAGTCCATTAAAATTGACATACACATAAAGTCCAAAATTGTGGGTACAAATAAAAACCGTCATATGCCCACATGGTCTATCTAACAAGTCCCAACTCACCCATACTACGATGTGGTAAGTATTATAATTACATAATCCAAAATATAATACTTCATAATTTAAAACACAGTTCAATCAAAATGCCTCTCAACTCACATCGAGGCCTTGGATTCTCTCGCAGGCAAGGCCCTCAAGATATGACTACTCCTTTGCCCTTATTCGGGACAAAAGGACCTGAAAGAGGAAAATGAGGGTGAGCCAACGATACCCAGTGAATAGAATTCAAATATGCTATCAATACTCATCAATAAATATCATGTATGCAAGTCAATGTGTAGCATGATTAAAAGCTCATAACATATAGATATCAAGCATTTATAATAAGTTCGATGCAAGTAAAAGCTTATCAATTTGGATCCACATTCCACATGCATTGGGGTTACTAGTGCACGTCTATTTCATCGTACCGTTGACCCCAATCATGTTTATTTGGGGTTACTAATGCACGTCTATTTCACCTTACCGTTGACCCCAATCATTTCCTTTTTAAAACCCTCCTATGACAAGGTTAAGTCCTCCTATTAGCCAGATAGATGGGCCCAACCAAAGTCATAAGGTTTTCTCAAATCAATGCATCATTCAAAACATTAGAACACATTCATGCTTTCAACATACAATATATATAAGTGATATGATGACATAAAAGATATAATCATAAATGAAGTCTACTCACAATCAAGCCTCGCGAGAGTATATAACCACACACGACCACCAAACCGAATCAACCCAATCATGATCCTGAAACATACATCAATATCCTATCATACATCAATTTTTATGCTCAATCACATAGACATTACACATCAACCCTAAATCAGCCCACATATAGACAATAGGTCTAAATCCCATCTAATCTCATCATTCAACTCAAATCACATGACTTAGGCCTCTAATGCATAGTTCTCATTCATAAACCATTCTATTAATCAAAAATATTGATTTTCAATTCCTTAGGCATAAACATGCCGAAATTCGGTCACTTGATCACAAGTAGGCCTAACCCATGATATGGTCACAACCACCAAATCAGTAGCATAATCAACCCTAATCATGCTTAATTAAACATAAGTTGCATCAATTCAATGATTCTAGGCCAAAAGCATCAAAAGCCCTAAAATATGAAAATCTCCATACTTAGGCCATATTGTCGATTTACACTAGGTCACCATGTTCAGTCATGTATATCACTGATTTTGCATCATGGGTTCATCAACAATGGCAACTAGGTCAACATAGTTGACATGCAAGCTATTTGGAAAGGTCTAAGTTCATATTCTAAATTTAGGTCTAATACAAGCAACCCTACCAATTCTTCATTTAATATACTGTTCAGATGTATCAATCTACCAACAGAAATATGTAATCACAAAATCAATCGTACAGATTGAAGTATGTGAAGAAACAAACCTTCTGTCCAAATATCAGCCCAATCCAACGTTGGACCGAAAAGATAAGTATCTTTGATGAACAAGTCTCTAATCAGACAATATCTCCTTTCCTGCTGCAAATACTCAAACTCAGATGACTATATCACACAACATACTTAATACATAAACATCTCCACCGTTCGAATGTAGAAATATCAGTTTTAAACTACATACCCAAATTTTATATCCATCCAACGGTAGATTGAGGAGATCTATAAGTTTGAGCGAAACGGCGCGAGAAATCCTGACTTTCCAACCAGCTTTGTTTGAGAGGTTAGATCTCTTAGACGAAACCTCTAATTAACATCTCCACCGTCAGAATTCATAACCATAAGCTACGAACTTGCTGACAAACTTTGAGCTCAATCTGACCATATATCCCAAAGATCCATCGCTTTGATGTAAATGTTGCAGAGATTTTCCTCAAGCAACTCCTCCTTTCTTTCTCTTCTTATTTCCTTTCTCTTCTTTTCTTTTATTTTTTTCCTTTCTCTCCACTCACCTCACTTTCTAGTACTTCCTTGATTCCCTCCACTCACCTCACTTTCTAGCACATTCTTGTAGCACATTCTTGGATTCCCTCCACTCACCTCACTTTCTAGCACTTCCTTGGAGAAGAGAAGTGGGCATAGGACACTTGTCCACTTTCATGCACCAACCTTCACATGTGTTGGTCTCATACTACCCATACCAACCACATGTACTTTAACCAATCTCATGCTTCCATGTATTTTAAATGTCAAATCTATTTAATACACCAAATTTTCATTCTCATTTATCCTTTTATTCAATCAATCCTAACCCATATCAATTCATGGTTTAATGGGCTCATGCATAAATAATAACATATGCATTATACTTTAATTTAACATGACTCATATACAATTTATGATACACATATTTATATACATTATCAAGCATCAACTATACAAACATTAAACAACCATCAAACAAACACCAAACATATCAAGGCAACGCATAAAGTTTGGGTAAAGTGCAATTGGGTTATGGGCTAGATGAAATAATTTTCGGGGCGTCACAGATAATGCCCAAATTTTTTGCAATTGTAACATTGAACTTGCTTCTGATTATGGCCCACTTCCTCTATTGCTTCCACTTCTTCATCATCTTCCTCATTTAGATGACGTATTTGAAGTGTCATCTTTTTGTTGCTCATGTTGCCTTTGTTGGCTTCTTTGACTCCTTCCTCGTCCACGGTTGTTGTGACCTCCTCTTTTTCCTGTAGAACCTCCTTTGAAAGATACTTGTGTTTGGAATGTTGTTCTAAAGGAGTAGAGTCGAATTGTTTGATTCAAAGTTCATGAGACTGTAATGATCCCATCAAGCTTTCCAATGACATTGTAGAAAAGTTTTTAGATTCTTTTATTGCAACAACAATGTACTCGAACTTTCGACACATGCTTTGAAGAATCTTTTCAACAACTCTTTGATCTTCAGTATTTTCACAATTTTGCCTCATCTGGCTCACTATGGCAATGACACGATTGAAGTAATCTTCAACAGTTTCCGAGTCCTTCATGCGTATGGTGTCAAATTCACTATGTAGATATTGTAATCTTACCATTTTCACCTTACGTTCTCCCTTATGTGTATTTTAGAAAGTATTTCATGCTTGCTTTGTTGAAGTGGTTATGGAAATCCTCTCGAACACCGCTTCGTCTACTGCTTGGAAGATGAAGTAAAGCGCCTTGTTGTCCTTATTTCAATTGTCGTTCAACTCGTTTTTTTGTTGTTGAGTGAGACCAACTTGATTTTCTAGTTCAACATAGCCATTCTTGACTATGTCCCACAAGTCTTGTGACTTGTACAACACCTTCATCTAAATACTCCTTTGAGTATAGTTCTTCCCATTGAGCTTGGAAAGTTGGGGCTGTAACATGTTGTTGGAAGCCATTGAGACCAACCTCGCTCTGATATCACTTTGTTGGAACGTAGTGAGCACACAAACTCTAAACAAGAAAAATAGTGAAGAAGGAGAAGAAGGACTTAAACTTGTGTACTTTCTTTGATTTAAAAATAAGAAATATATGAGGTATTCATAGTACCGTACCTAGGCAAATACAATAAATTCATACATGAGCCACTAAGTTCATAAAGCACACTATCCTAGGTACATACATACATTCATTAACTCCTACATACATTCATTAACTCCTACATACATTCATGAACCTATTAAATATGTTCACACTAAGATACATTCACTATAAAATTTTCAAATGAATCATGTTTACTATAAATATTGGTTAATTTTTAACAGTATTATCGGATGGAGTAATAATAAAATTTCTTGTTTTTAAAATAAAATAAAAACTAAACAGTAATTGAGCAAAGCCTTCTACACTATGAATTATACATAAAAAGCCAAAGGCCCTGTTTGGAAGTGCGGAGATACCGCGTTGCCATAGATTTTTTTTGGGGGGGCGGGGGAGGGGGTTGTTTAGTAGATATGCGTTTACGTTTCAAACGCTATTTTTCAGCATCTTTAAGAAACAACTTCTCCTAACTTTTGTGTCTGCCGATTATATTTGATAAAATACGCTTTCCGATAAAAGTGCCCCGTGCTCCGAAACAGGGACAAACATGGAAAAAAAATCTTAAAAAATACAAAAAGGAATCTAAATTAATGGCAGGCAACAAAGTACAAAAGCCCACACCCACATCATTCTAGGCCCAAAAATATAAAATACAAAAAATCCCCCCATCATTACAAAATGCTTCAAATCCGGCCTTTTTTTCACCATTGGACTAAAGATTCTATTGTGATTGTGACGATACAAACACCAATATTACACGACCCGTTTTTCCGCTCCAATTCTCAGCCGTGATGAATCAAAAGAAATGGAAAACAGCCGTTCAGCTGAAAATAACAATGAGAAGGAAACTTAATTACAACAACTCATCAGTAATTCTACAATTTTCCATAGCTGTCGATATTTATAGACCGAGAATCAAGTTTTTCTTTTTCATTTTTAATAGATGAGCGTATTTGAGGGTTAAGGCCTATGCATTTATTAATAAGTTATATTTATGAATAGTAGTATTAGCCCCAAATGTTAAATGAAATAGTTTTAAGATCCCAAACATTTCACTTCTTGCATATATAGTTGATTTCAAAACTGCCATTCTATATGTCAAATCAATGAAACAAGGACTTAACATCCAAAATTAATAAAGATAAGATTAATTTTCAGAGATTCACGCCACATAATTTATCATTTTCAAAGACCCACGCGACTCGTGCGTAAAATGAACCCCGAGAATATACATCTCTCTCTTAATTTCAACTTAGAATTTTATTTTTTCGTTTACAAATATTTTCACCATTCAAAATTTATATCTAAAATAATAAAAAATTATACCTAAAATAATACATCGCTGATATGATGTACGGTGAGTGCAGAGTATTTTTTTTTTCTTTTCTTTGTCTCTCTCGTAAAGTGGTAATATGACATATTACCACATCAATTTAAATATAAATTTGAATATAAATCTTGAATTGTTTTAGAACTCATCTTTTTTTTTTTTGTTTTTACCCTTGACTCAATGGTTTAAATATATGGATTGCAAGGTTTTGAGGTTTTGAATTAAAATCTATGTTTTTTTTTTTTATTATTACACATGAAAATGAATATGAAGGATGGTTCTTGATGTAATTATTGAATTTCCACCGTTACATGTTGGGATCTAGAAACAGTTCCTCAAACATTCTTTATGTTGATAATATCTTAATATATATTATTGAGTCCTTATTTAATAGCTATAGCTTTTAGACTTGGTGATTTATAATATGGTATCAGAGCTTTGATTTTACAAGAAGTTTTGAGTTAAGTCTCGTTATTAATATTTATATGTTTTTCATTTTTATAATTGGTATTTCTCTTTTTCTATTTCTCTTTCGGCTTTATACGTATAGGATGAGGTTGCACGTGAGAAAAAATGTTGATAATAGTTTGATATACATTATTAGACCCTTATTTGACAATTATATCCTTTGGTTTTTAATCACCCAAGCTGGATCACTAGGCACTTCTAACTCACAAAGAAAGCATAAAAACTAGGACCAATCGATGTAGATATCAACCCATAAAAAATAAGTAGACCCTTGAATAACAAGTGGCTTCTAAACTCTCACAAGTCACAACCTATAAGTTAAAAAGTATGTTTGCAATAAAAGGCTCATTGTTCCACATCATGTCGCAATTTATATCATTTTTTTTTCTGCGGGTACTTTCTCCATATGGAGATTTGATCACTAGTCACCAACATGGTCGAGAACAACATATATATTTATTTGTGACAAAATTATAGTAATTTTTCATTTCTATAGTACATTTTAACAACAACATCGTGAAACATTCTAGAGAACATGTAGTCATAGAGAACTAAAGGCCTCATAGGGGCAATAGAGATAAGGTGAACGTACAAGGCTTTACATGAAATGGAACAAAGGCTTCTCACAATAAGAATCATAAGCCCATGACTATGTTACAGAGATTTGACAACTATTATTATCCTTTTATTTTATTGGTAGGAGGACTAAAACCCTCCCTATCCACGCAAGTGCTAGTTGACAAAAACACCGTGGATTATGTATGACTTTTTTCAGCAGAAAGGTGTCTTTCGAATTATAATTGTCAGGGATTTCAAGAAATTTTTCTTAACGGTGATTTGAAATCTTGGTACTCACCTTTTGCTATTAGTGCTATCATGACCACATTCGGTGGTATACAATCGAAGCTCGTAGAATTGAAAAGTCCGAAGTGCAAAACCAAAAGTGACAGCCTTTCCCTTTTAGACTGAAAAAGACTAATGCAAAAGCAATGGCTAGCTATAACTACAACATATGAAAGAGAAATAGAGATGATATCAGGAGCCTTCAGTGGCCAACTTTCTATATCTGAGACACAAAAAGTGATTGGGATGGAACTTTGAATGAAGGGTTTCTTCCTTTTGCATTCACCACTTGGGCTCTCTTTCTATCCCTTTCTCTTTAAAAAAAAAAAAAAGGGCAAAAGATAAAACAATTCTTCTATATATGTACTGCATAGTCAAATTGTCTGAAAGCAAAAGGCCTTTTGAACAGATAAGAACAAAGGCTGGAGAAGATTTTTGTGCTGTCAGCTGTCATTACACTAGAACTGGTTGTTGAAAAAAAAAAAAAAATCAAAGCTAACCCAATGTGTGGCTTAAATTGAAGAGTCATGCTACGTAAACCGGCCCTTCTATACTCTCTTTTTGTTACCAAGTATACATGTTTATTAGTTCATTTCCTATCACATGTCATATGCACGGCTTAGAAAAAATCTGAGGTGTAGATCAATAGTGTTGAACTTAAGTATGAAAAGCATTTTCCTGAATTAAAGGGGAATAAAAAGCGTTTCATTCCTGGTTGGTTTGATGGTTAGGAAGTCACTTTAAGACGCACAAGCCATGAATTCATCTCATCCTAAGAGCCACTCTTAGAAAAATCTGCAGTCCACCAAAGAAATAAGAGACCCAGTCATCCTCCTTTATAAACACAATTTAGATTAAAATAATACTAATAATAATAATAAATAAAATAAAAAATCAAAGGAGAATCATAGCCAAAAGCAAAATGACAAAAACAAAATCAAACCATAAAGCCCTGATTGATATACACTTTAAAATTAAATTTTTAAAAGTAGTTTTTTAGAAATTCATATAGAAAACAATAAAAACAAATTCCTTCACAAATTTTACAATTAAATTTTTTTAAAAAAAATTTAAGTTTTTTAAAAACAATTTAACCAAACAAGTTTTCTAGGAATCATAATTTGAAAATAGAAAACTGCTTTTATTTAAAATGAATGTCAAATGGGGCTAAATGTCATATTCAATCCACTCTTGTAAATTACAAGCCCAATACCTGTTATGGGCCTGAAATTTCCTGCTTGAAATGGATTGGAATAAACCATAGAAAAATAAAAAGAAAAAGAAAAAGATTTGTCGGCTATTCCAACCTGTAAGTTATACTTGAACTTTCAAGTCTATTTTCATCCTTATGTTGTAGGCTGATACTTAGAGGGTACTCAGAAGCAATCATAATATACTTTATAGTAATGGGAATTATTTTAATCAAGCAACAAAAGCTTCATCATAATCATAAGTTACTGAATTTTTTTTATTTTTTTATTTTTGGTAGAAAAGTCATTTCATTAAGAAACAAAAGGAAGAGGATATGCCTCCTTAATTACAAGATTTGTAATTATAGGTGGAATTTTCTCTAGCCATATTTGGGGGCTTTGGGTGCTCAACCCAAATCTATTAAGATGGTCAGGGTGATTACATTCTCTAGGAATTGAAGCTAAAGAAATATGGGACTAGAGTTTTAACATTTGACAATAATCCTCAATCAATTCTCCTTCTTTAGCAGCATTCCTCTCATTCTTCATTAAGTCCTTCGTCACCCCAGCAGAATCTCCTTCAATAATGTCAATAGGGATGCCAGTTTCTAACACAAACTCAAGGACAACTCTAATTGCACACAATTCAACAGATGCTGATTGAAAGTTCCCATATTCTTTTGATACCAATGCAACGATTATTTGTCTATGACGATCACGAATAATCACTCCAATGCCAACATAACCTGACCCATTTACACTAGGATCAACATTCATCTTTATCTGATTAAGTGGAGGGGTTTTTCATCTACTTTTCTTGTTAATTCTCCCTGTTCTCAAAGTCTCCACCACCTGTTAGAATTCATGGAGTGTGAGTAATACCTTGTTTGCCACACTTAGTTTAGACTCATTTTTTCCCTTCATATATATGTTGTTCCTGTTGTTCCAAATGGCCCAAGATGTTATGATAATCACCCTCATATCTTTCTTCTTTGCTAACATCATGGATTCTTTTGTTTTACCCTTACACCATAGCTCCAACAGGCTTTTGTTTTCAACCCATGGTTCAACATAGCTCCAAATCTTCTTAGCCTTTTACATTTTGTAATTGCCTATATGGCAGTTTCAGATTCAGCATTGCAAAGCTCACATCTTGACAAGTCCACAACTTGCCTTTTCCTTAGGTTATCTAAGGATGGTAAAATATTGTGCAGTAATTTCCAGAAAAAAATCTTCACTTTTGGAGGGATGCATGTTGACCAAAGTTTGTTCCAAAGCTTTTTAACCTCATTCATATTTGAGCACTCTTCCTTGTTTCCCCCATTAAGTGTCAGCCGATAGCCACTTCTAACAGAGTGTTGTCCATTTTTAGAGTAGTGCCAAATTAAAACATGGGAGTTCTCTCCTACTCAATGGGATTTTCGAAACCTCATCCACATCCATTGGCAAGAGATGATCTACTAGCCTTTCTCTATTCCATTGACGGCCAGGAGATATAAAGTTTGCAACTGGACAGTCAATTGCTTGCGACTGGGGTGTTATTACTTTGAAAGATGATGGTCGCATGATCCATGGGTCTTTACATGTGTACCCTAGACCCATCTTCAATCCTCCATCTTGTTCCATTTTCAAGAAGATCTCTTCCCCACAAGATATTTCTCCATATCATAGAGGCTTCATTTTTCAAGTCAACATCCCAAAATGATGTGTTTGGAAACTATTTTGACTTGAGAATTCTACTCAAAAGGGAATCAGGTTTTTGATGGATTCTCCAACCTTCTTTTGCCAAGAGAGCTTGGTTGAATGCTTTAGGGGTGAAATTGGGTCGGGTTGGCCCCCATTAAATAGCCTAATTTTTTTAAAGCTTAATAACTACTATTTAATCTTATATTAATAATAAAATATGCTGAATTATCATGGATCCAACTTATTAAACTACTATTTAAGCTTTAGAAGATGATATTTCTCTTTTTTGGGAGAACTTATATATGTACAAGTCAAGCTACTCTTAAACTTGACTTATGAAAATGAGGATGAACTCACACACACACACACACACACACACACACACACACATATATATATATATATATATTTTAAGAGGTCGGGTTGGCTCGGGTTGCCAAAAAATTAACCCGACCAACCTGACATATCAATCAAACTCGACCCGACCCGACCCGAAATGATCGGGTTTGGTCGGATCGGTCGGGTTGCTTACACCCCTAGAATGCTTCCATTGATATGAACCCCATTCCCCCTGCATCCTTGGAAGTACACAAATGGTTCCATTTTTTTCCAATGAATCTTTCCTCGATCTTATGCCTCCCCACCAGAAACGCGTCAAGATTGAATTGATATGCTTGCATAAGGTCTTCGGAATGCAAAAGCAACTCATTGGGTATACTAATTGTGCTTGTGCTACCGCTTTGATGAGAATTTCCTTGCCCCTTGTCGAGAACATCTTGACCTTCCAATGTTGCGTTGTCTTCCAAACTCATTACTTGATTTGAGCATCTTTGTTGTGCTTCTTTGACCTAGGGCAGGTAGCCCCAGATACATTGGGTGCAGGACGCTATTCTGGATCCCGAGTCTTTCAGTAAACCATTCATTCGCTTCATTAGTCACATTTGGGATGAAGAATAGTGAGAACTTGTTGTAATTTACTTTTTGGCCTGATGCATCCTCTTATGTCCTAAAAACAGATTGCACTGCATAACTATTAAAAAAATTTGCCATGCACATTATCAAAGAGTCATCAACAAACAACAAATAAGACAGTTTTGGACTGCCTCGAGCTAACCTAGGGCCCTCAATTGTTCCCAGTCTTTCGACATTTCCTAAAATGGCAGACAATCCCTCACCACAAATTAAAAACAAATATGGAGATAATGGATCTCCTTGTGGGCGAATACACCCCTGGGCTTGCCCATTAATGATAACCGATGATGATACTGACGATATACACCTTAACTTAGCAAGCATACATGATGCATTACGTCACTTCGCTGAAATGTTAACTTAGGACACAGATATTTAAATTTCCATCAATATCGATAATTAATTTAACAAGACAGAAATACACATCTTTCTCTCTATATATAAATAATCAAAATTTAACAACTTGAACATAATATACAAATAATTTCAATTTCAATTTCTCCACTATAAAGTACAATTTGAAGCCCTAGACTTCAACAGACCTTCTTGACCCTACCAACTGCCTTTGTTTCAGGAGTTTCAACAACGTTTTCCTTTTGAACAGAAGGCAAAGACATGCCAAAACAACAGCCACAACAAGAGACATCTCTCTATGAGTCCACCCTTCAGACTCCACCACGCTAAGCTTGCTCTTGTTGTCACAGTTGCAGTTGCAATCACCTGCTACTTGTTTTCTTCTCTGTGAACCTCCTTCTGGGTCCATAATAAAATCAACATTCATGGCTTCTTCTTCCAGCAAGATGCGTGTGGTCTTTGATCGATACCCAGGAACAGTTGCCATAACTATGAGCAGTAACAAAACAATTACGATTTTATGGTGGAAGCCGAGAAAAAAGTTGGAATTATTCATGTCAACCATGAGTTGTTTCAAACTAAAAGTTATCAGAAGAATTTAGTCAAGTAAAGGCAAGGCTATGCACATGCCCGGTATGCAGGTAGCCTGTGAATCCTCTTTTAACTTTTTTTTTATTGGATGCAAGGGAATCTGGAACTGTTTGGTTCAACTAGCTCTAACAATTGAAGGTTTTCAAGCCCAATGTTTGGGTATCTTGTCTTTGACAGCACCACTTCGTAATAGTGATTCAACACTAGAGCTCCAATTACTCTTTTATGAATAATTTAGAAAGTAATAGTGATCTGACAGTTTTCAGCTCGCTTTAATACAAACTTACTTAGAAAGTGAATTCAAAAAAAGCAGGTAGATCCTCAGACCATATTTAATTGGGTACAGAAACAGCAGCAGGAAGCAACATGCTTATGAGTTGACACAGAATTCTCAGGCGTAATTGAGCAATTTCATTTTGATGCAGCAATATGCAGGACAAGGATGTTAAGCTATGACAAGTAAAAGATAAAGTGTCCATCTAATACTCTCCTGAAAAATTAAAACAACTTGCATACAAATAAGCATGTGGATTGAAAGACAGCAAATCCATCAGAAAACTTTGGTCATCAGTTTTATCATCTACTCCAGTATCCACTCAATGTGTTTTCTGTTCAACTCTAACCAAGTCAATGCATGTACATTTTTTTTTCCTGTTATCCATCCATATTTCAGCTTTCATGCTGAAACTCCGACCCATGGCAACGTGCATCAAATCAATACTATTATTGGCCTCTTGAACATATGCCTAAACCATTTTTCCACAATCGTTTTTTACAATTGGACCTATCTCAGGCTTCCTGATTTTGACTCCAACACAATATAAATTATTTCAAATGTCTCTTTATCTTCAGTTGAAGCCATATCAATCCCAAATATTGTCTGTTTTTTGTTTTATCTAATCAATCTCAAAGCTTCTATCCCTTAACATAACATGCTAACTATGTGCTCACTTATCACTTGAGATTCTGGTCGCCGTTATTATTGATGTTGTGTTAAACTCCCCTTCTAATTTGTTTGGTTCACATCTATCACAAGGAAACCTCTCTTGTCAAAATAAATACATGTGTTATGTTGTTCTAATGCTAGATCCCATGGTACGAAATCTGTATGCTTGTTTCCCTCTAACTCATCCAATGGCTGACAAAATAGACAATAAATTAGATTTAACTCTAGCCATTAGTTTTCTTTCTTTCTTTCATTCTTTCTTTCTTAAGTTGAGTAAGAAATATTGGGTTCAAGGCTCATGATTAAAAGTTTCTCAATTCAAGATTTATGAAGATTTCAAGCTAATCCGAAGTGTACGAGTTAATCAATAAGCAAAATATTCATTGAATCAATTACCTCAAAGAACGTTGCTTAAAACTAATTTTAAGGACTAGATTAACAATTAGCATCT
This sequence comes from Paratinospora sagittata, assembly GCA_035771175.1. Classification (NCBI taxonomy): domain Eukaryota; kingdom Viridiplantae; phylum Streptophyta; class Magnoliopsida; order Ranunculales; family Menispermaceae; genus Paratinospora; species Paratinospora sagittata. The sequence goes on from JAYMFD010000474.1 coordinate 26,643, forward strand.
AAACACAACTTAAGACAACAAAGCCTTTTCCCAAATACAATTAAATACATAGGAGATCTGCTACAAGTCCAACCTACTCTTAAATCTTATCAAGGGCCAAAGTTTTAAGCCAACTCTGTTTATATGGACAGGAACAATGACAACAAAGCCACATGAATCCCTAGAAAACTTGTTAGCACTCTATGCTGGTATGCTTTTGACATCTAGGTCCAACATCACAAATTTCACTTCTTGTAGCTCTTACTAGTTGCCATGGAATTGAACAAGGTGGTATGGCACAAGTGCCACACTTTTTTTTCTTTTTATTTTTTTTTTCAAATTTATCTTGGCCTCTTAGAGTGCCCAACTAATCCCTCAAGATGTGAGCAAACCTCCCTATCCTCAAACATTAGAAACTCTATAGGGAGAAACCTACTTGGGATGGGATTCAAACTCATGACTCCCACTTTTGAAGCAAATTCTTGGCCAACACACCAACCCCAATTTGGTTAGTGCCATAGTTTTGTTTAATCACAAGATCTATGGCTGGAATCTAGCAAAATACAATTATACCTCTCAATCGCAAATGTCCTCCAATTGTACAGATTCAATCATAATCATAAGCCAAATTATGCTTAAGTATGATTTGAACCATACCAATATGATTCAACTAGGACTTACCGTGGTAACCAATCTAGGGCACAACATAATTCACCTTTTACTGATGACTTATTTTGAAGTCAACTCCAAACTTTCTGAAGAATCTAGCACAAGTTTCGGCGATTTGAAGCATAAGCCTCATAGGGACCATTGAGAGTTAAGCCTTAAGGCAGTTTTTTATGGCCTCAAGGTGAGGCGGGCCTCAAGGTGTTAGTCTCATACGATAAAACTATGATGCCTAGATTGAACTATGTACATTCTTGTTTTCATTGTGAGTACGATGACAATGTTTAAGAGAGCTTTTGAATATCCTGCCTTAAGAAAAAGTGAAGAATTACTTTCAGAAGAAAGATGTATAACAAATGAGGGATGCGTACAATCTTTTTGACAATATTATTCTGTCACATGATAGTATTGTTGAAGATGTGGGAGAGATAGCGACTCAGGAGATAACTCATAATTGTAACAGCGAATGTGAACACAGACCATTTTAGTGGAGAAAAGGAATTAGTTATTTGAAGTCCATGTGGGGCTAACTGCCAGGACTTACTTTTGAGAAGATTTGGGAAGCATCCCGTAACACCATGCAAAAGACCAAGGCATGAGCGATCATCCTTGAAAACAAATAAAAAGTAAGAAGCTTAGGAGTTTCATATTTGGAGTTTACTTTTTGGTATCACATCCAGTATGGCCAAAAGTGCATAATCTTACTAGTGAAGGTCATCGGGCTAGTTGATAGAGATTTAGCTACGACGAGCTACATCTATAATGTCATTGGCCAGATCAAGGAAAAGATAAATCAATGAGCTTCGGATGTGTAACAAGAGGTATTAGAATTTTTTGAACAGGGTAGAGTAGATCAATGGCGCAATTTATTGTTTCAGTAGATTTCTTAATATGATGTCCTACCATTTAACCCTAGGATCCAAATACAAAGATAATCCTGAGCACATACTGTTGTATGATAGTTAATGACATACTGTTTAGAAGATAAGGGGACCACGCTTATTGGTATGCATTGAGATAAGATTTATTTGGCAAAAGATTTCGTCAAAATTAAGATGACCATGTCTTCAAGAAAAGCCAACAAGAAACTAATGATTTAGTACTTCTACTAATTCTTATTGTCAAAATTTTGATTGATCAGCAATTATAGTATCTCAAACATCATAGATAAAGTATATTTCCTATTTTTTTAATAGCTCAAAGATGGGGAAGCTATGGTAATACTAACACCAAATCTCAAAAGCTACCAATTAGAATTTTTAGACTGGAACAAACAATTTGTGCACTTTTGACCAAGGTAGAGTACAATCTTGAGCTTTCTACTAATTTACTTCACCACTTCATACTTGTCTACAATATTTTTTTTTCCTATATGAAATACAGGTGAATTCAAAGTAAACCTATAAAGGGTTGACGTCCAGATAGAGGCTGCTCGAGCTTAGAGAAAGTAAGAGATGGTTTAGATCCCTTCTGCCTATTGGACATGGAAATTGATGATGAATGGATAATGGAGGATCCCTATCTGCCAACTGATGGAACATGAATGAAGGGTGATGAATGCCTCCCAGGCTATTGATTTTCAATCCAACCCTATGATCTTTTTTTCTTTTCTCAGTTTGTTTTACCATAAACACAGCTATCATTTCTACAAATCTTCTACAAATTTTCACAATATTCTAAGCTCTTTTGATTAAAATTTAAAAGAGACAGAGAGACCAAGATTTTGATCAAAAATTAAATTTTAAATTTTAAAATTTTAATCAAAATTTTGATTAAAATTTTGTTTAAAATTTGATCATGTGATGAACTAATATATTTACTAGGATTTCAGTATTAGATTTTATTATTGCCTATTAACTAATATGTTTCTAGTCAATAGGACCAAGATTCCCTACCTTAGTTCAATGTGAAGAGAAAACCTTAAAGATGAAGAAGATGAATATGTTTAATGAATGAAGAAGCGTTAGAGGCAGGAATCCATTTGAGAAAGGAAGATGAAAAGGAGGATTAGGTGAGAAGGGTGAAAACTGAAATTTAATAACTATAGTACTTTGATTTGTCCATGCATCTTGTCATCAAATCCCAATATCACATAAACTCATCCATTAATGAACCTGAGTACACTTCTCTTTTTCTTTTTCTTTTTTTGCCCACATTCTAGATCCAGTAATACATTGACGATCTCATTCTAATAGAATCATATAGTTAATCTACAAAGAGGATCATCCCCCTTCATTCTTCTTATCACTCTTCTTCAAGTGAATGGTCTATTTACACTTTGTGAGGAAGAATCGGAGATGCAATCATGTGAGTAAATTAGCGTATGATTGGCTCGCTGGCATTCATGGCTACATCAAAAAACATTGATGTGTTGGACATGGATTAAAAATTTAATGATTTTGGCTTTTCTTTTTCAAATTTTTATATTACTAACAAGTCCAATAGATTCCTATTTTATCATTTGACAACATTGGAGTCCAAAATAAGTGGCACTACATTTAGGAACTGATCAAGCAAGAAAGGAGAAATCAAGGAAAACACAATAACGTCACAGAAAATCATGATGTCTCAGACATATAGGAAAGAAATCCAAGTTCACGTCAATCCATGAATTTTGATCATTATTGCTAAATCATCATCAATATGTAGATGATAAATAGAGAAAGTTGTTAATGTCTGGTGGTGTTAACCCAAAAAAGAACGAGGGATAAAAAGTGACAATTTTGAACCAATGAGTTAGTTATAGGATCAAAGCCATATACCTTCATAACTCTCCCCAGGGGCAAGAATGCGATGGTAATCCCCAAATGTTTCACCAGCTGTCACCTGAACTTGAAAAATTCAAAATGGAAATTAAAAATAAGCAAGCTATGCATCAGAGGATGTCTAATATGCCAGTAATCCAGCTAAAGTGTCACCAGAATTTTAGTTTCATGTTGAATTTACAAATGATAAAATAAAATAAAAAACAGGTAATTCATTTGATTCTTGGAAATTGAACGTCAAGTAATGGCACTACGTACTAACACCATGTTCTCAAGGAAAAAAATCATACCGAACATGAGCACAAAAAAAATCTTTAATGGCTGAGGAACATACTGTGTAATTGATTCCCGTAATTGCAATCAACGCAGGCAAAGTCTGACCATCCTCTGACGACAATATCCTTCCATGTACTCCTGTCTATAATGTCATGTGTCACAGGGATAAATGACTTCTTCGATAGGTCATATTAATATAATTAATATGCTTGGAAATGATAAATAAAAAGAACCATACACAATATTTATAGGTAAGAAATACAGTCATCAAAGTGATTCTTTTAATTTGAAGCTTGCTATACGGTATTCATGTCATGCATGGTCTTAATCTTCTTTTTTTCGAATAAACCATCTAATAACATTGTAAATGTTGAAAATTTGGGAAAATAAGTGCAATTAAAGAGTAAAATGCATAGCGTAATAGACAATTTTTTACAAAATATAAATAATTCTTTAAAGCCATGATGTTCAAGGAAATAGTTACATTTTTTATCTTTTCAAAGCCACTTATTCATAATCCGATTTCTCTTAATGCGGACGCCTCCTTTGCTTTTTCCTAATGGTGAAAGGTTGAAGCCTAAAATCAGTGTTGTCAAGGCGGGAAGGCGGTGGTAGGCGTTATACCTTATCTAGGCTAGGCGGGGCCTAGGCGGCATATAAAATATTTATTTAGAGGTCCTTGAAAATTTTATTTATTTATTCATTGGTCCCTTACATACATACATACATACATATATATATAATTATTACTTAATTTTGATACATAAATCATAAATAAAATCATATAAGATTAAATATATTTATTTATCTACAAATAAATAATTATATATAAATATATTTAGTTATTTATAAGTATATTTGACATTTTATTTTAAATTGTATAAAATAAAAAAGAGGAAGCATGTCGTAGATTGGATGAAAAAAAAAGGTGAAAAGAAGTTTTCGACGTCTGAATGTCGCCGGAAGTTGTCTTCGGAAGCTATCGCCGGAGTCGGAAGGAAAGCTCGATGTCGTCGGGGTTTAGGGTTTGGATGGTTCCAGCCAGTGTTTTCAAGGCTTCGCCTAGGTGTTTTAGGAAGAAACGCCTAGGCTTTGTGCTAGGCAGGCAGTGGGAGTTTGTGCAAATATTTAAAAAGTTTAGGGGGGTCTCTCTAATTTAAAAAAAAAAGCTTAAAAAACATAAACGCCTCTTTTCTATAGTAAACCCTCGAATCTTTCTCTCCCTAAGCCTATCTTTTCCATTTGCTCCGACCAAGAAATGCCATCGAAATCTCTAACAACCGTCGACGACCCTCCGGCAATAGATATTTTAGTTTTGTACTTTTGAACCTTTTGGATAATATGTATTATGGCATGAATTAATGTTTTGTGGACATAATTTTAATTAATATGAAGTGTTTTTTATCATTTTATGAAAATTTAACATATATTATAGAATATAGTTAGAAATATATAATTTTGTATATAAACTGTCCAGGGACCTGTAAATAATTAATTAATTATCGAGGGACCTATAAATAAATATTTTTCTTATCGCCTAGGCCACGTCTAGGCTACGCCTCGCCTAGATAGGGCAAATTGCCTGGACATCGCCTTGGCGCCTTGAAAACATTGGTTCCAACGTTAAGGGTTGAGGGGTTTTTGTTTAAAAAAAAAAAAAGAAAAAATTTCATAGAAGCCCTTGAAATTTTTTTTTGCAGAGAACCCCCTTCCAGGGCCAAGGCGGGGCCTTGACAACACTGCCTAAAATCAAGAACTATTGGAGGGTGGTCTTCTTTGCAATTAATTGGTGTATCTGGATGGAAAGAAACAATAGGATTTTTCATGATAATTGTAACAGCGTGGGACGGATGTGGGATTCTTCACTTTTGTTTTTTTTTGTCCTGGGTTAGCATTAGCAAGTTGTCTCTAGGCTATGGGTTCGGGAAATGGATGTGCAGCCCCTCTGGGACTCCTCGTCCCCACTTGGCTGATTTTGTATGACCTTTCTATTATCAATATATTTACTCTTTGTCTCTTGTCACATAAAAAAAAAAAAAAAAAAAAAGCCACTTAAGTCTTCTACTCTTTATACCTTTCCATTTCTTCCTTTTTTCTCATAAAAAATTCAACCCTAAACTGCAAAGAGGATATTTCACATAGGAAGACAGGCTTCATCCTGTTCTAGTCACATCGTGCAGTCACTGTGTTAGCAATTCATGGTACAAAATTATGTAAGAAGAATGATACAGTCACACATGTTATCCACCAAATGATGGTCAGACCTTATTGCAGTAATATTTAAAATCTCCTTTTACATCCACAGATTTTGTTTAGTCACTGCAGATAACTACATACAACTTCAAGAATGCTCTTTATCACTAAAGGGAACAGAATTTACAAGAAATAATATCTAGAAATGATGCAATCATGCCAAACTACAAGAACAGAACCATACTAAGCAAAAGAACAGAACAGTACACGATACTGGAATTTTTTCTTACACAAAATCTGTGTATGCCAAGTTGCAGATTGTGGTCCTATATGGATAGCTTGTTCATAAACCCAACTTATAAATTTGATGGTTTCGCATCTTCTATGTAATGGCATCTTCAAATTATAACAGGAACAAATTGACTTCACCACACATGAAGGACAATCAAAGAACTTTCTACACATGGCTACATATGCCTTATATGGTAAGAGTATAGATTACCTTCACAAGGCTCGCAACAAGGTTCAACATACTAATTCTGTTATACTCCCACAGAGTTGGAAGCTGCATATTTTCAGAGCATGATGAGAAAGAAATCAATAAGTTTTACCAGAAAACATTATTAGATTTTCAGAAAGATAGTTTTTTCAAAAGCAAATTAACAAACTCAAGCAGTTTTCTATTACAAGCCAGAA